>JAANSK020305042.1:0-19392 GCA_011763485.2 Isoetes engelmannii
GTCTTCGATAAAGTCAAAGCTAGTAAACTTCCAGATCATAGTCCATATGATTGTCCTATTGACCTTCAGCCAGAGACAACTCCGCCCACGTAATTCTTCACGGGTGCTAGGAGAAGTCCATGTTGGTGCTACAGCCGATCTTCCAGTTGAGTGACCTTGGTGTTTGCTGTTTGCAAATCACAGATCAAAGTGTCGGCAACATCCAAGCGATCTTTCACATAACTCATCAGCTTATTTTGATACTCCCTTAACTAATTAACATCACATTCTGCTCGTACTCATACAGAAGGCCACGGAGATGTACACTTGGAGCACGTTGGGGTTCCCCGTGAGAATGGAAGCCCGTGACTGAGCAGATGGGTTAGATGGAGGGTGCTATGGAGAGGTGGTGTTAAAAACATTGATGAATCTAGGAATAGGTCTAGAAGTTTGTTCCCGATCCTGAGAAGTGGCTTCCTGCAGAAATGTTTCACGCCGAAGATCTTTGACTGGACCGATTTTAGAATCAATCTGATGGGAATCTCTTGTTCCTGATCCAGCCAGACGTGTAGAAAACTGACTTATAGTATCAATTGGAATAAAATGGTCTACAATGGCCTGAAGATGAGCACCGAAATTGGTCTCAGTGCTAGAATTGGGTACTTTGCGTAACCTCTCCATTTCTTTAAGATGACGTTGAAAGAGAAGTTGAGGCCAATCTACGTGAGAGTCTGAATGAATAGCAACCATAGCCATGTTATAAAACAACTTATTGAGCTGGGTGTTCTTGATTGGATGCCTATAGAACTGGCCCCAAAGAAACCTAACAAAAGAATCGTAAGGCTTGAAAAAAGTGGTGAGCCTAACCTCAGTGGCCACATACGAAGAAACACCATAGATTGTTAACATCATACTTGAGAAGATCCGTTGTACCGAGAGCAGCAGGATGCTGAGGGAGATCAAAAACTTGTGAAAGAAGATCGTGCGTGAAGGGAATTGGTTTCCCATCGACAGATGCTTGATAACCTCCTTCAATCTGAATCAAATGGGCTACGCACTGTGAGAGATGTGTCAGATTTGGAATAGACAGTTTTGCTTAGCAAAATTTTGAAGACCGACGTTGTTGGCGATGGCTTGATCTTGTGCCAAGAGCCATGGTGGAGGCACTGGAGAAATGAAGAGAAACAAAAGCAGCAGTATCCGAAGGAGCATCAGTGAAAGTGGTGGAGCGAGATGATGAAGCTATGTAGAGAATTGTGGCGCTGGAACAAAAGAACCAGAAGAACTCGAAGAACGAAGGCGGTAGAGACGGTAGAGTTTGCATCTATTCAGAGGAGCCTTCTAGTACAACACGAGAGGGATTCATGACCCTTAAAAATGCCAGGTGCCGAAATCCCTAGGAAGATGTTCAAGTTTGCATGCTTTGGGGAAATTTCAAAGAATCCTTTCCGAGGGACAGAGGTGATGAGAGTTACCAGAGGTGAGATATGCTCCACGTGTACAGTGTATACTTAATGATGAAGAAAACTGCCGTGAAAAGGATTTCTGCAAGCGTAATTAAGAACGATAACTTGAGGAGAATGTTACTGCGAATCGACAATGGAGAGAACAATCTTTCAAAAGATTTAATATATTCAGGAGGACCATCGATTGTTGAGGGAGAAAAAGAGGCACGCTGTTATGCAGCGATACAAAGGGAGTACGAAACTAATCGACCAACTAACACTACAGCAGTTTGGGATCCACTGTAGAAAATCAACATATGAGCTCAGAATGCGATGACCAGCGACCATCCTACCAGTCTGCGACCAAACCACAAGGCAGCGACCAGTTTTAGAGACATGTCACATCGTTCTTCAACTATATCAGCCGAGCTAAGCAGAATCTGCTACATTGAGCTTTTATTTCCAATTAGGTTGTCTGAGAATTTATAAAAACTCCAGCGTATTAAAGATACAGATGAATTGTTGAGATTTATCTGGACCCAGATGCTCATATTTCCTTGAGACATTTATTATTTTTCTTGATCAAGAGTCTACTTGGAGTAGCTTGATCAGTCCATAAGTTCAAAAGCGGAAACCAATGTGAAGTATTTGCCATATTTTCCATCACCTAGTGGACCCGGTTGGGTTGTTATTTGTGCTTCTGCACCCATTTTGTCTCAATAAAGGTCTTGGCAACTGGTGTTCTATTCTTTTCTTGTGTAACTTATGAAATTTATGATGTTACAACAACTCGAATTCCATGATCCCCAGGAAAGAATGCAAGAGGGCGAATCGAAGTTAAGATCAGAAGCATAAGCAAATACCTGACTAAATCGCGATGAGGAGAACTATGTACACGTGAGTCCCTGAACTAATTGCAACTTCAGCGAAAAAGTTCCACACCAGCGGAGTTCAATGCCATGCATGAGGATCCCCGACATTATTGACCATTTACTGACCTAATCAAGTGCCTCCATATCAGCCAGCCTTTTGCACTGGAGCTGAAATTGGGCCACTACTGTTGTGACCCCAAGGTTTTGAAACAATATCTAGATGGCCATTTTTTTTTCAAAAGATATGGGATACACATGCCTTGGCCCACGCTAAAACTGTTATTATCATGCACATATAAACTCTATTTTAGCACATAAACCACAAGCTTATTTGCTTGCTTCTTTGTCCAGCAAGAAGCTTATCTTTGATGCATTTATTCATTAAGGGTCCCACCAACTACGATGAGAGCATGCCCAATTCGAGATGCAAGATTATATGCACGATCTTAGCTATAGGTTATTTATTGTAGATGAGGACCGTACACTTCTGAGGTATTCCAATTTTGTGATGATCAGGAACCGTTAGTGGACATTAGCATTACATTTCATGCTTCCATAACTTCTCAGAGCACTACCTGTACATGATTTGACATTAAACATTCAACTTCAGGCTTTGGGCCAGTCCACTCCCCCTCCTCATCTTAAAGCTTTTGTGGTGTGTTTTAAGAAAATTCTGCTTCATGGTTATCAGGCTTGGATTCTTGACATTCTGCTCTTCTCTTTTAGTACTTTCATGTCTAAAGTGCAGTTCCAGGCTTTTAAGACTAGCTATCATTATCATGCCAATAAGTTTTTGTCAGAAGGAATTGCTGCCATTACCTCTCTTAACTTCCACTTCCTCTGGATCCTTGCATACATCCACACATGGACAAATATTGCTTGGCAGTCTCTCCCTGTTCTCGTGGAACTTGGCATTGGTGATTATGATGAAGACTTTGTTTGGTTCCAGTCTGAAGATCTTGCTCCTTATTTTGATCAATGATCTAGAGTTTCTCATGTTCCTGAAGATGCTCAGCTGGAGTTGCAGTTTAAGAACAACAAACTTCCCTTGGACAATTACACTTTACTCATGTACTCTTTTTTATTAAGTAATTAAAAGCTCCCTTTCATTAAAAAAAAAAAAAAAAAAAACTGGAGAGAGTCTAAAGGAATCCAAGGATATGAGAATCACGGGAATTTGGAATTCAAGGGAATCTAAGGGAATTTGAGGGAATCTCGAGGAGGCAATCCTTAAAAGATTCTCAGGAATCTTGAGAGAATGTTTAGGGCAAGCACATGAAACCTTAGCATCTTTTAGATTCATGATACCTAGATTGTTTTACTCGTGGCGTTTTACTCGATGTCGTTGAACATTTGGGTGCCAGTTTTATAAAAAAAAAAGAAATGTATTAATAAATACCATATCGGTGGTACAAAAATTTGTCAATGACCACATCGCAGAGCTATGGAGGTGTTACTCATACTCGCGGTGCTTATATTTCCATGGATGGCAGGCTCAGAGTCGTCATCTTGTGCATGGGAGACTAGCACACAGGGCAACAAATATGCATTTGACCTCTCCAAGGCAGTCAAAGGATCTCCCCACGGTGTCCGTAGCGAAGACGGGTGCGTGTTAGATCAAAGCTCCAAATTAGATTTGCACATGGCATTTTCCCTAGCCTGCGTGAATGGATGATCTAACAGTGATGCAATATGTATTTTTTGGTCTAATTTGGTTGGGCATTGGGCTTAGTATAGCTGCATAGCTGGCCTGGTTAACTAAGCACATCGTGGTTGCAATTCTCATTATTTTAGGTGCAGTTTATTTTTAGAACTTCAAGCCAGAATTTCCAAAGTAAAAATGCCGTTCCTTGACATGGACTATTCGTAGACTTAACCATTAGGGAGGCCATTGCATGTTGTAGCTTAACCTAAAAGTCTGACCTTGCTCTTATGGTGGATACCTCAATCTAAGTGAATGAAAACCAGTTAGTCGAATAAGATCATTACTTGAAGAGTGAGAAACATATGATTGCCGGCAGAGGAGCAGCTCACTGTAATTAAGAAAATATCTGCCTTAAGGAGAAATGAAGTGGGATTTTGATTCAGATCTTGTAAAAAAAGTTATCTGGTCAGATCGATCAAATCATAGTAAAAAAACCATTCATAGTAGAAAACCATTCATTATACAATATGCAGTCACTTGTTTTCTCATGTATTCTGTACAATTCTTGCAAATACTCTGCAAATTACATAGGAGGGATTTTAGGAGACATAGCTGGTGCATTTTAATGGGGGAATAAGAATAGAATATTGGGAACTTTTAACTGATGCAATTCGTTATATGTTAAGATTTTACAAAGTAATTGAAAAAGACGCAGAAGGGGACGATGAAGCAATTCTTTGGTTTCAGGTTGGTATCTGTTTCGTTTGTTATCATAAACTTCTGTTATTGTACTAATGATCACTGATAGCATTTGGTGCCACATTGCAGCCTTGTGAGCACATGAAATTTAACTTTGATCCTCCAGTTTGCTATGGTTGCAAGGTATTTTATTCTTTAATATTCTTAGATCTGCTAGACATGAACTTGAATAGCCTTGAAAACTAGAGATGCCTATTCTATGGCTGGCAACTAAGTAAGCAGGGACCGATGAAAGCAGGAAATAAAGTAAAAGAGGCATGAATGTGCCTTTATAACATGGGACACATCAGGAACCTTGTGCTATAGCAGCTGATGGCACATCATCTAGGTGCCCCTAAGAATCATATTAGTTACATAGTGGCATTTTCTACACGCCTGTCTGACACGTGTATGTCTTGGATGAGTCAGAATATAAGGTAGTGTCTAGTCATCAAACACTACAACACTATTTGAGCTTTACTGAAAATGTTAACCCTTGCTCAAGGGTTTTAAATAGGTATGCACTTTATGTGAGTAAGTACTGCACAAGTGCTCAGTACCTGACGGTATGCAGCCCCGTGGTTGCTTCATATAATTGGTTTCTGAAGGCCCCATTAAAAAAAGAATTCTTAAAGTCCAATTGCCAAATAGGCTGGACTTTGCAATTCGTGCGACAGGTCCAACACGTGCAAAGAATATCAAGACCAAGCTGCTGGTTAGCCTTTGGCAATCAGTCTTACGTTATGCTTTTCCACTGTTCCATCAGAAGAAATTGTGTCCTGTAGACCCATTTGTTTCAACATGGTGATCTACAGGGCTGGGAAGAAGCAACTAATGTACCTTGCTTGGAGAGCATAGAGTATTTATCCTGCCTGGCTGCAAGCCATTGCTGAGCTGATGCAGCCTGCTCATACCTTTACGATTAATGAGCTGCCTCATTAGAGCGTAGTTGTCCTCAGATTCAAGGCCTCTTAACTTCAAGGATATTCAGAGCAATAGGTTGACTAGGAATCTAGGATTGCAGCAAGAAGCGGAAGAGGCAGAGTGAATAACGGCTTTATACTCATCAGGCCCTAACTCATACTCATTAGGAGCCTGAGAAGAAGAAATGCCTGGTGTCTTCTATTGACCTATCAGGGGCTCTCCAATTCTGGCATCCCAGGGTGAGAATATCAAGATTTTGTGAAGCTACTCAAGGGCTGTAAAGAGGAAGACTGATCAACAGCTGAAATATCAAGTTGGCTTGAAGTTCAATATGCTCTGGCTGTTCGGATATCTGATGCTTGGTACCTTCAGCAAATTAGGCACTTTTTGTACGCCAGTATTCGGATAATAAAACTTCTCACCTGCATCAGTTGGATAACCTAGATGCATGTTGTAGTCCATCAGCAAGTTTACTATGAAATGCTGCATAAGCGAGGCAGGTTGCCAAAGATTCTCAGATTGTTCACATTTGGTTTGACCCCAAATAGAGCCTCAAAAGAAGTTGCATGCTGCAAAACTAGTGGCGGAGATCTATTAGCTACAAAGCTGCTATAACCAATGCATCTCTTCAAGATGAGGAGTCAAATGTTATGGACTACCCAATGTGTTGAAGAGCTCTGTTTTTGCACTCAGCTACTCCATTTTGTGCATGCGCATAAGGCACAAGTAGAATTGGTACTCTTCATGTGTGAGGCAATAGTCATGAAATGCATGATTCTGTACCATTATCTGTCTATAGGGCTTTCTTAGTTGGTGAGACAGAAGACCCAAGTCTATCGTTGTATCAATTTTAATGATGCAATAACTCGATGTGATCCATTTTTGGGTTTTGATACGAAGATGAATGAGCGGTCTTATTTTCTAATAGTTTCATCTGCACCTGTCAGATATTCCTTGATTGACTTTTATTTACTAACTAATATAATGCCCAATTAGTGCATTGGTCTAGGCTGAGCTGCTTAATATGCTATTCCGTGAGAGATTGTACCAATTAATCTGCTAGATCTACTAAGGCCTTTAAGTGATCTAAGGCCTTCCCATCTTTGGCTGGATCATTTTTCAACTTCTAAGCTGGTTTTCGAATTATCAATCCCTTCATATCAATGCCATATAACAATCGATAGACTGCCCATTCTCGTGGGTCCAGAAATATTATAATCTATGAATTCTTGATTTGATAATGCCTCCTCTATGGAGGAAAATCAAAACGTAAACTGCTGAGCTCTGCATAATAAAGCGATAAAAGACTATGTAGTTCTAAGAGGAAATGAAATAATATAACCTATTACTTGATCTAGTTGATAATATTGCTTGTACATCTCCTCTGGAATATCAATGTTCTTGGAACCCTTTCCAGCAAAATGCTGAAATCTTGAAGAAGAATACTACCCGATGCTGGAAAATTTCTGACATATTTACATGAAGAAAACTTCTCGCCAGGCAAAGTCCATCAGAAATTGGTTTTTGAACCATGAGCAGACAAATACTAAGTGAGATGTATCTGGGAGATGGAAAGCGCCTAAACACAGCTGAAACATTGGAAACTAAAGGAAGGAAAAGAAGACAGGCATGTGACTTTATAAAGGGCAGTCACATCCATGGAACATGATAACTTGGAAAATCATATTGACATTGGCAACTTAAAAGCTACAACTGATGTCATCGCATCTAATGGTCCAGTCATCACCATGAGTGTCAGAAGTTTCTCATGTTTTAACAGATCTTATCCAGATCAATTCTCATTTCCTTATTCATGGCTTAATCTCATTCGACCGAGATTCTTATAATAACGACCATTGTAATAAACCTAATATTATTGCAAATATATCAAACAGGTTAAACCATTAAATTACCTGACAATGCAAAGAATTAAAATACCCTACTATGCAAACAATTAAACATCGTTTCATTAATTTGAGAAAAAGTACATTCTCGTTTTGCTCCAAATAGCTAGCAGCATGTGTTTATAAGGTGAGTTTATAGCTAGTCTGTAGCAAAAATGCCTTCAGATGACTTGATAATTGCAAATGCATATAGGAAAATATTATCTTAGACAACTAGTTTTTAATGAACCTTAGAAAATGTATTAAATATTCAATGATCGAGTTATTGTAGCAGTGGTATAAGTAGAATACTGTAGCAATGAGTATCACTGTAGCACCATTTATATTGACTTCAAGTCTTTCGTCATCACAGGTATTCATCTCTATGATGAACCTGATCAGCACCTGATGATCTTTTTTTTGCATTCTATGCTTGTTATATACTTGATTAGGTCGGCACCGATTCAAATGAATCAACGCGCCAGTCCCTGATAAAGCTTTCCTTATTAACTAGCAGCATTTATGTTTCTGAGAATTTTGAAGGGGCCATCATAATGAGGTTGCAACTTGCAACATATGTGCAGATGCTTTGTAATGTTGTGCTGCCATTTACAACCAAACAAGATCTCCTTTATCGTGACGTTTGCATGCCTCCTATTAGCATATGCATGCGTGTGTTTACTTACACTAATCTTTAGTCTGTGTTTCTTTGTTGGGATTTGCTACAGTAACAAAGTTCATAAGGCTACTGAGGCAGCAGCTTTGTTGGATTGCGATTTTGTGGTTGCAGCTTTAGAGATTTTAGATAGAACCTCTTTGTGTTAGGATAAGGTTCGGTCATGTAAACCTTCTTTGTTCCTTCTTATTTTCCAGACATGTGGAGGGCCAGACCACTGTGGTGAAATTTGTAGTGCCCTGAGATCGACTTTGCATCCTGGTATGGTAATTTCTGGATCAATTTATTGACATGATACTGATCATGTGTTTCAGTTACATAGTTATTGGTTTAGTTTTTAATATGAAAGAACAAGAAAAATGATAAAAGACGTTATAACGTTGGTTGTCTAATATAACATTGTGGAGGATTCAACAAAGAAAGAACTGAATACCTCTGATTTGGATCAGTCATAAGCTTTCAAACAAGATCAGATGCGCTCTTCAGGGATCATGCCCTAGCATTCCATCTTATTGAGATGAGCAGGAAACTTTCGATAAAATTTCGACACCAGATAATTCCATCAGCGGATCATCCTACCAGTATATGAATCAAGTTTA
Organism: Isoetes engelmannii; assembly: GCA_011763485.2. Lineage (NCBI taxonomy): Eukaryota > Viridiplantae > Streptophyta > Lycopodiopsida > Isoetales > Isoetaceae > Isoetes > Isoetes engelmannii. Next base: position 8,762 of record JAANSK020305042.1, read on the forward strand.
CCCCTTGTTAAATCAAGGAATTCATATTTTGTCCCTGTATTATGCCTGTTTGAGCTTTAGGGTTTTTTACCACTTTTCATACATATACGGACAAAAGAGGTATGTATACGAAGAGGTATACAGACATTTGAAGTGTTTTCGAATGTGTTTGGGGTCTAAATTTAGCTTTAAAGATTGGTATATGACGGGGTGTTTTTCTACGAACACAGATGGGATATCCCCTTTATATATATAATTATATGGAAGTGCATCTTCGGGGTGTTAAATAAATTGTAGCACCCCCTTCTCTCATACAGTATTTTCCAGGATTTGATATCAAATCAATGAAAAGAACAAAAGAAAAACATTGACTTCAAATGAGGATTGGCTAACTCAAGTTGGACTTATAATAAATGTCATTCTTGTGTCAGGCTGCCAGCATTTAAGGCATGTCACATGGTCATTTTGTTCTCATGAGTCAATTTGGTACTTATTAGGCTTCTGATTATGCTCTTAAACTTTCTTCTTTTTTAATATTACAATGTTGGCATTTCCATAACAGGCTACGCAGTCTGTACTACACTAGGATTCTCGTCAAGCACTTCATTCTCTCTCATTGGTAATGTTCTAGAGCAACCTTTCTAATGTAAGTGGTCTGTTGAAATTGTCTGCTGCATGTACTACCGGTAGGCTAGTGGGCTATGAGTGATAGCTAGGGAACATACTTCTTGCTTGTTCATGATGGTCTAATGTTCTAGGAGCAATTACCTACCAAAACCTGTTCTGTTGGTTCAAGGGAAGGAACTCTTAACTTGTTTTATCTCACCGCTAATCAATATGCAGCATCATGTATATATTGGTCAACCTTGTTACATTTAGAAGCATGCTGGAACCTAAGCAAGTTGCAATCAGGACACGCTTTTATAAAAATTGTGAGGTAGATTAGTGATCCAACTGTCTATACAGTGTCAAGGTTCTCCAGTTGAACCTAAGACACTACCTCATAATGTGTGATAGCAACCTTGCAATCTTGCATGGAAAACTTAGCAAGTAAATCATGAATAAACTTGTTCTTGCGTGATTTGTATAAAGGTTGTTAGATCTCAACTCCTAAACAGAAACGCAACAGACCTAGAGCTGTTGCCGCAAAATTAGACTTCATGTTGTGCTTGATTTGAAAAATAAAATGATATGCATCTCCTGTAATACTTGTATCATCAACTAACAGAGTTAAGATAAAACTTGATGACAATCCATTAAATAGTATAGAGTAGGATCAGCCCTGGACCTAGTAAATCCCTGTGACAATAGGAAAACATTTATCTTTTTATGCCCAACACCTGGGAGCTTGTTTCAAACCATAAAGACTTTTCTTAAGTTTGCAACACAGAAGGTCCTCCTCCCTTGGCCAGAAAGTCTGGTGGCTGCTCCATGTCAATGAGTTCATGAAGGTCACCAGTGAGGTAGGTACTCTTGAGTTCAACTGGTGTAAAAGCCACAGATCAAATTTTTTATGGTAGTCTTTAGCCACTAAGCTGGCCTTGTCTTTTGGAATACTTCCAACTGAATTACTTTTGTTCTGTATACCTTTTTGTTCTCAAATCACATGCAGTTCTCGACATCTATGGCCTACGCACCAATTCCCAAGTGCCCTGCTTCACAAACATGGAATATTCTTCCTGTTTTGCATCAGACCATTGTTTATCTCCTGCAGCCCCATTAAAATGCTGGGGATCCTTATGATCAAATGCTTTGGCCATAAGAGGATAGTTACATGACTGTGTAGTAGATCTTCTCAAAGGTTGCTCTGAACTGTGAGGCTCAGAGACAGAAGCAAAACTGGTCTATAAGTAGAATCACTCACAGAAATACATGGGGAGTCTCATGGGGGACAGTTCCGTTTTACAGCCCCCCTTCTAACGTGGCATAAATCCAGACCATACAATCTGAAAATCAAGGGCCCAAATGTATGCCACGTTAGATGGGGGGCTGCAAAACGAAAACTAGCCCTCATGGGGAGTCTCAAGAAACATACTCATCAGGGCCAATGTTCAAACATATGATCCAAGGCATACGCCTTAAGTCAATGTTAGAAAAAGTACTGTCTGTACTGTTTTGAGAAGATAAAACAAATTCTGAAACCCACGAGGCTGCCTGAATACGAACGATTCTTTTGCAAGAAATCATACTCTGTGGTGAAAGATATATAACCTCAAAGATTTCTATGAAAATCTGCACATATACATGCTTTAAGATGATTGAAGGCCAAGAAATCTTTGTCCAAATCATCAGATAACGTAGGATTCCATCCTTTCTAAAAATCAGCTCTCACACCTATGCGATTAAGATTAGTTCCAAACACATCTCTCCAGGTAAAATAATTGTCAATATGTAACATAGGATGAGTAAAATATTCCCAAGGATTTGCATTTGTAGCCATTGAAATAAAGAAATCTAAGCAATATATTTATGAAACAAAGGAATACAGAGCAGATCTGCCAATTGGCACGATGTAGAGACACGTTCAATGAGGTTTAGACAAGAAAGAATTGGACCTGATACAATGGAATAATTCTGATACGCGATCTTGAAACTTCAATCTTTGATACTAATCTGCTCGAAATTGGCTTAATGGAAGATATTTGAACACATATAGGATCAAAACTGACTCCTGGTGAATATACTTGCAAGATTAGACTGAATCTTGCAGGCCAGGAGAGTAAAACTGGATAAAGAAGTATAAAGCATGACTATGGATTTCTAAGAGAGCCATACCAGCAACATATGTGGCATGCCTACTCATTAAGAGTAATGACATGTCATGTCATATCTTAGCAATCTGTATCATCCAGCAAAGGATTGGTAGAGACTTTCCAGGGATCAACGCCAACCGTGATTAATTCGACCAAAACCCTTCAAAAAATACTCAAATCCTTCAGAGTCTCCCAAAAACTCCAAAAGGTCAATTAATTTTGTACCAATCACTGCTGTGTGGAAAAATTAACAAGATTTGAGTCGAGATCTTAGAGATCTAACCTCTGATCCTTGTATATTGATAGTCCAACCCTTTCTTCACCAAATTTGTGAAAAGAGCCCGTCCAAATCTGGCTGAATAGCAAATGTGCTCCCGATCTCAGAAGATCTGGCGAAAATCTCAAGGGAATAAATTAAATATGCAGGACGACTTTCTCTTTCTGTCTTTAACCAAGAACCATGCTCTGATAACATGACCAAATTTGGAAGGCTGGAAGACTTGGGGAGAAATGAGAGAGTGCCAAGTAGACCACCTGTATTTATGAGGAAAAACTAGGTAAGTTACAGATGATGAGATGGCATCATCTGAGCCACGCATATGTTATTGAGGTATAGTTAGGGAGAAGTTGCTCTAACAAAACTTTTGGACATTCCAAAAGAAGAGGCTTTAAAGATGTCACAGGAAGGATGCTGAAACATTACACATTCTAAGATCTAATGTATAGTAGAATGTGGTGCACTGTCGTTTCCAAAGTCAAGCTATATCACCTCAGTTGGTTATGAGCCCGCAATACACCTCAGTGGGACGCCTATTAGGCAACTGTTGTTAATATGAAACGGCCACACGAAGAGAATCTACGAAGGGACAATTTTTAAAGACATCCCGATAAAAATTTAATACAATAGTTATAAGCAGACTACTTGGCAAACGGTGTTCGTTTCAATCTTTGTTTTCTTTTGACTGTTAGAATATATTAAACACGATGATATAACATAACTTGGGCGTCACCATCTCCAACGTATCTATGTTACCATGCAGTTCGTTTGACGTTAACTTGTTTGACCATAACAATGTGCGATACTACATATGCAGTTGGCATCATATCCTGATGTATGCAGCATCCTAAAGTCACTAGATGTCAAGTGAGTTCTTTAATATCTATAGGGTAAAAAGCACAAAAATGTGCTTTATGTTTATGGGTAGAACTTTGATCTTCATTATATGCAGAAGGAAATTCCTCAATATTGAGCTCTAAAAAGCAAGTCACAGCACAAGTACAACTAGTAGAATTAAAAGCTATGTGCACAGGCATATACTTGCTTGCGACTTTGGTATGCGACGTACAGCCTGCTGTTTGGCCAATACACTTGCTTGCTTGCCACCTCGACGGGCAATGTGCACGTAACATGGCATGCAATGCCTGTGTTAGTTTAGTAACAATCATGATAATTGGTCTTGGTTTTTTATTCTAATCACACCCTAATCACCTCGATCAGCACAATGGGTAACGCTTGTGATACCATGTCAAAAGATAGCACATATCTTCACTTACATGTGTTTCCTTTCCTTAGTTATTTATGGTTTTCTTAATGGTGGCCAGTTGCAAACTTTATCTAGCTTGGTGATGACTGTTCAACATCAATTTTTGCTGTTCAATAATAAATCACAATCTAACAAGGTTGCTGCAAAGTAATATCCCTGTTTCTTTCTGCATTTATTTTCCTCTTGCTGCTTCTCTCATCATGGTTTTTTAGATGTGCTATTGGTGTTCTTTTCTTACTCTGCTCCCTCATATAAGTGTTAGTTTAAACAGATGATCGTAAACCGCAGGATGGGATCATTCTGCTGATGGTAGCATCATCTGCTGGCAATAATTGTTCTCTTACTGTTCGCATTTTGTGCAATGCAAATGGCAAACAGGTACTCAAAGACTTCCAAAATTTGTACATGGGATTCCTTTTGCTTGGTTTCTAGTAACTATTTTCTGGATGTTCTTTCCAGCTGCCAAAAGCTGTCAGAAAACTGTCTTCTGGAGGGTGTGACTTCGTAAGTGTCAGCTTTTTTTTTTGCTTTATATTGTCAATGCAATTTTGATAAAGATGATCTGGGACTTGTTTATTTTACAGGAAACCAGTTTTGAACATCCTGCTGGCTGCCCTGTAGTGAGTTCTATTGGGGGCCAGGGACTTGGATGGTTCAGTACACTCTTATTAGTGTAAGCATTCTTAAGTACCTTCTTGCCTAACTCGTAACACTTTTATCTTATATTGGAAAGACATAAATAGCCTCTTTCAGGTGCAAGGTCAAACCAGACTTATTAACCTGCTGGTTGTGGCCTACTTCAACTTGAAATACTGCAATGCAACAGTCCTTTTGTTCAGTTGGATAGCAATATAAACATATTTGATGGCCTTTTTAGCTAGCTTGTGTAATATCACCAGTTTTTCCCTTGGCATGCTAGCAGTAGCTGAGCAACCAAAAACTTCAAATGTGCCACATTGGACTTGCTTAGTACAACAATTCTAAGACAACTGCTTCTGTATATGAGCTGTTAGCAATGCACAGGTCGTAATGCCTCAGCCCAAAAGCCTGCTTGCACATGCTTATGTACGTCGTGAGTCTCACCAAAGCTGCATCCAGACTGCAAAAATACGAGACATCTATAGATGAATACGAAGTTTTGCTGAAACTCTTATTCAACACAGCTTATCGTGCCTTCCAGCCTGCACTGACCCTTTGGAGAAGTCAAGAACCCCCGTGTCATGAAGTCTTTACCAGGGTACTTATAGCAATGGACTGCCTTTAGCAACTGGCCCGGGGAAATTGGATTCGTTCTTCCTTACGACGAGATGATATCTTGAGCAGCTGCCAGAAATTGTGAGGTCATTAACGTACATCAAAAGTAAACTGATCTTTCCTTTAATCCTTTATAGTAGAGGTTTGGATCTGCATCTGAACTCACAGAACCTCTGCTCATGGTAGGAATTAATCCTCTAGTATTGGAGGAATATTTTAAAGACCTTTTGCCTGCTTGTTGTTTCATGAAGATTTCTTCCTCAAGCACGCCATTTCGAAATGCTCTATGCACATCAAATTAATTGACATTTCATTTGAAATCAGCAATAGCTATCACTGGTACTGTTGGGGTATTCTCAGAGTTCTGAAGCCTGGGGCTCCATATTCAGCAAAACCCTATGCATGACAACTTCATCCTGTGTATTCATTTCTCTACTCTGCTTTGGAAGTGGGGCATGTTTGAGATACTATGCTTGCATATTTGTCTTCTAATTCAAATTGATCAGCGATGACCATCTTTCTTCTTCTGCCATTTTCCTTCCCATAAACTGGAAATATATTACAGATAAAAGCCCTTCACTATCTATATATATGATTCTTCCTGGCATATTAATACATCATATGGATTGGATTACTGCCCAGAATATTGACGGCTCCTTAATTTGCTTGCAATGTAAAGGAATTCCTTCTGTATTTGATTGTTATGTTCCTCATCCCAATGTGTATTATGTGCAGGTTATTGTGTTTATTTATCATATACATGCTGGTGGCGACTGTGTACCGTAGATTAGCTCTTGGAATCCAAGGATGGGAGGTATGCAAACCTGAACTGCCCCTCAAGAAAAAGTGGGAACAGAGGAAAGACTTATAAGGCAAAAGGAGTAGGAAAAAGAAGGGCTTGGGAGGGAAGAGAAGATTTTGTCTTCATTTATGTTTATGATTGTCATATCCGATCGTTCATGTATCCTGCTAGCTTCAGTTCTCACTGTTAACTCTTCAGTTGGCAAAGGAAGATGTATACAAATTCTGTTACCCCACCCTTCCCTCTTCTCTCTGGTCTTTTAGAGTAAACAGAACAAACAAACAATATAGCTAAGTCGAGGAGAATATAAATTACCCTTCTTGTTTTGTGATCTGACCTCATCAGAAGCTTTTCCAATATAATGTTCGTCCAGCTTGTTCAAAAAGAAATTTATGCCAGCATGAAAACTTTGATGACAGGCTATACCACATGCAGACTTTTGGCAGTCAATTCCGCCACGCATTCAGGTTTTCTGCATTCCCGTACATTATTTTTATGATTGTAATAAATGCATGCAATTTTATTAACTACATTGAAAAATTGTAACAGCTTGGGATTGAATATTTAATCGGAAAGGCAACTGGACTCTATAGGAGGTTGACTGAGCCATCATATATGCGAGTCAATGAATAATTGGAACTGGTGAGGTGGTTCCTTTACCTAGAGTATTATACTTGATTCATGTTCGTATAGTTGAACTCTCTGCAAATCTATGGAAATGTGATGCAGCTGACTTGCACTTTTTGTTACGTTGCCCTATTTTGAAGGAACAACCAGCGTTGCAGTAAGTTTCTGTTTATTGTGAAGTAACTTTAATCATTTGATGTTCTGGAAACATCAAGAATTTGTTGCTAACGAACTGTGCACAACAGAGGTCGTTAGTGGATGGAGATGCAATATAAAATTCCATTATTCGCGGCATCCAGTTGATTATTACGGTTTTACAACATCATGCAAATTGGTGCAAATTCTTTGTTCGAGATTTTATGAGCGGTTTGTCATTGACTGCACTTGGAAGTATGACTTTTGAACAGATTAAAGCTGAAAAGTGAAACTACTTGTAGCCATTGCGATACTATACCTATTTTATGAAGTCTGCAGTGGACAGATGCCCATCGATAAGCTTTTGGTACACTCTGGCAAAATGCCGTGAGTATTCCTTAGGGTGTAATAATATGAGTTTTGTGCTTGTGAAATTGATTTCGTTTTGTTGTCTTTGGCGTTGCTAACCTTTATTTGTCATTAGTTGATTTTAGGTAACGATCAATAGAATACTGTAATGGCATTTTACGGACTCAAATCTATGATAAGACCTTAACCGGCAGGCTTTCTAATCCGAGCCATCCCTATCGTTGATTTAAGCCCGGTGATAGGGCATAACGGGCAGCTAACTCGGATGTTCATCTCGGATGTGTCATCTCGGATGTTCGAAAAGTCTGAATAAGTCCACTTAATAACTGCAGTTTCACTAAGCATGAGAAACAACGGGGTAAGTGTGATGTAAGAGGGAATCTTCACCCCGAGAGAATTGTGGCGAGGAATATTTGAGGCGGCATTGCCAGACGAGTGCACCGCCGAGTCTGGTGGCGCCGTCGAGGAATATTCCAAGCATAATTCTCAAGAGGTTAAGATCCCCTTACGTAATTGCACATTAGGGTGAGATTATGTCCCTGCAAAATAATGGGTTTGAAAAGAGGGCAAAAAAACTAGTAATCTCATCCTAATGTGGATTACGTTCTCGTGTATTACATGCTAAGAATATGTATAAGATATTGCCTTGTCATGGTACATGTCACTTAATGATGTGTACAAGTGTGGCAACCATGGTGCGGTGAAAGTATTATATTTTACAATATAATATCTAAAGGCACATGGCAACCATTAGACAATTGGAGTATTACACTCACATTATAGTATTTCAAATTGTGTCTCATATGTTATGCATGATGATACATAACATATTCCCCCTAAGTGGCAACTTAATTATTAAAACATGTTCTAGGTGGCAACTTAATTACTTAAACATGTTGTATCCACATGTTGAGTATTTGGGATCAAGTGGTTAATTAAGTTAGTTAAACCACCATCAAAGCATTTATATCAGGTATAACGAAGTTGGACCCACTTTGTCAAGTGGCAAGATCCAATTAGGTCCGCTTTGGGCAAGATCCAGTTGGGCTTCCTAGATCGAGTAGGACTCACATATCTAAGAAGCCCCTTAGTTCTTGCCCAAAAGTGGATTGGGATCACCCAGTGGGGATAGAGGCGAAGGATCAGGTTGTCCTTGTGTAGAGTGTCAGTCCTAGCTTAATAGTCTCAGTTAAGCTAGAGTGCTTCTGTGTTTTAGTGTTAAGTGTTCTTCATCATTAACCCTAAAAACACATTTACTAAGGAACACTGACCCTTGTATTCCTTAGGATTAGATATCATAGAATTCTTGTTCTATTATTATTGATTATGTGTTCATGGTAGGATGCTTAACATTTGCACCTCGTGTATGAGGGAATGGGGGGTAGAGACCTAGAAGCCATGAGTCGTATGATTCTAGTTAGTCTCATTAATTCCCGTAATTCGACTCCTGCATAAAGAGGCCGCCTTACCGTGGGCCTAGGGTCGAGACTCACGATGTGCCTTGTTCTATTGGGAGTCCATAGCGGGCTAGGCCTAATACCCTGCCACTGAGTGTGGGCAAGGTATGGGTTAGGCAAGATATGGGTTTGCCCCCTCCTAGGTGATGCGTCACCTCAGTGAGGTTAGGTTGAGTACGAGCAGGGGCAACCCTGTCTCTCTAGCTGCCCGTAGTTGGCAAGTGGTTCTTAGAAGGAGCAGCCCTCCTGCCTCATCGGACCAGGGGAGATGAAATCCTGGAGTAGCCTTAGGGTTGCGTATTCGGCGGGCTAGAGTCGAGACCCGAAGCTTTTCAGTCTACTCTGCAAAGTATGCACAAGAGGGGCAGATGGAGCAGACTACCCAAGCCATTGCTCTATGCCAGCCAACTCCGTTATTATGACTTTGGTCTGCTGTTATCTTGAAGCCCAGACCGTCAGTCATAGAACATGAGTCAGAGCTTGGGGTAGAATCTCCTCTTAGTATGTTGATGTATATCTATGACGTTGTTATAGTAGATGATGGTACCCTTCGTGGTGAGTATTTTATATGATTTATGTATATGTAGCTTGTGCTAACATTACACGCTTCCGCAGTGAGATCGGCCCCGCGTCCTTCTTCCACGTCGCTCTGGAGCACCAGTCAGGACGATGTTGCAGGGATGGCCTCCCGTCGATTTGAGGAGTTGATGAGAGGGGATCTCCCAACCCTATACGATGGGAGCATCGTAGAGGGTAAGGGGACGTCACAATGGTATCAGAGCAATGATTTACCAAGATCAAAGCACTAGCCATACACCCTATATATGGTTAGAACTTGAAGTTTGAGAGAAATCCCAAACTATGACCACGAGCAAAAATGGAAAAAATATTTTTCCCATAGGCTAGAACTTGTTAGGGAGCAGCAGCAGTAGTAGTAGTAGTAGTACTTCTTACGTAACTAATTCTAGCTTAACACACAAGTGAGTTAGCAGAATGAACAAGATATTAAGAAAAAATAAAATTCTATGACAAAAAAATGGCCAAATGCTCTCAAGTGCGCCACAGACACTTTGGAACTCGCCCATAGTGTCATCTACACAGTTTGAGAGCATTTCCCCCATGTTTGACCTTTTCTGAGCACCAAAAATAAAACCTAATGATGTAATCAAGTTTAAAAATTTGATTTAAGATAGAATACCACCTTAAAAATATCAAAACAATAAAAGTTAGAGCCGTACTCTTACAGTGCGCCATAGAGGCTTTGGAACTCACCCAAAATGTCATCTGTGCACTCTGAGAGTATTTCATTAGAAAAGTGTTTAGAAAAAAATAAGTTGTTTAAGACCGACATACATAAGTTCTTAATAGTTAGACAACACGATTTTCCTAAGGAAAACCCTAAACAAGCTAAGTCTATAAATAGAAATCCTAAAACGAAAAATTAGGGTTTTCATTTGTGCTTTGCTCGAGCTCCGACCTGCAAGACGATTTTTGGTCACCAGCTGCGCGAACATGGGTTGTATGCCAAGTTGGAGAAGTGCCAGTTCGAGCAGGATCATGTGGAGTTCCTGGGCTATTGCATCACTCCCCATGGTGTTTCAATGGATCCTGAGAAGGTCAAGGTAGTGCTTGACTGGGAGACACCTTCGTCAGTCAAGGATATCCAGTGTTTTCTGGGATTCGCCAACTTCTACCGCCGCTTCATCAAGGA
>JAANSK020305153.1:0-19391 GCA_011763485.2 Isoetes engelmannii
ATATCAATGGTCCTCTCCACTCATGGTGGAGTCGACCATGTCCTTGTTCAAAGTCTCAGTTTTGTCAATTTTTGTCAGCAACAATTTTTTTTTTTTTAATTGCACCGACCAACGTCGCATGCGACGTCACCACATGGCATGAACACGTGGCATGAACACGTGGCACGTCACGTGCGACGTAGCCACGCGGTATGACACGTGGTACGTCGCACGCGATGCGCATTGACTGACGTGGTCGGCGGACTCGGCTGCCCGCATGCCACGTCCGCATGCGGACGTAGCATGCAGACGTGGCCGACCAGTGGCATGCAGACGTGGCTTCCGGCGGTTGCGTTGAAGGACACGTCGCGTGCGACGTATAGGCGACGCTCGGGCGATGTCTGGTCAACGTCGCATGCGACGTGAGTTTCGCAACGTCCGCGACGACGTGTCCCTAACCACGTCTGGGGCGCGTGCGCGCGACGCGAGCAGACGTCGCGCAGACGTCGCTAAGGACGTTGCTAAATGGCCAATCTCTTGTAGTGGGATGGAAACAAGAAGAAGAATGTTTGCATTTTAAGAATGTGCAATTGTAGCAGCAGGCCCAACAATTTCCAAAGTTTTTCAACGAATGAAGGACAAAAGTTTGAAGTTAAACTTGGTAAAATTGCAATATGTTTTTGATATTTTGAAAAGAGGACGACCTATGGTGGACTACCCAAAGTCAAAAGAGGAGTTGTCACTTCAAGATATCTTATTTTTTATGTAACTCTAAATATGTTAGAAAGCACGTCTACACAAAGATGATGGAAAGGATCTCTCTTCAAAGATCCCCATATGAATAGAAAAGAGAGCTCTAGGACTGTAAAGAAGAGCTTAAATGCTGAAAAAGACAACATGGAAGAAACGTTTCCCATAGCCAAGGGAAAGGAGGATCCTGACGTTGCTCCCAACAGCCCATCCCTAAATAGAGTTATCAAGGCCACTCCTCCCAAGAGTCCCTATAGTCAAAGTTCCAAAAGCCCTTCCTGGGTAACCAGCACGCCGGAAGCAAGCACCTGGGTAACCAACAAAATGTAGGTCTGCTCTGTTTTTTAGCTCCAGAAGGCGCAGAAAGCTGAGAACTCCAGAAGGGCAGAAAGCTGAGAACTCTCGCCTATAAGCCAAGGGGGGTTCGCCCTTTTTTCCTTATAACCCATGTGCATGCACGTGGAAGGGGTTTTTTTGACCTATTTACGTACATATATGTTCGTTAGGGGGTCCTTTTTTTTAGTGTTTTGGGCACTAGCCTAAGTAAAATTTATTCGGAAGGGTCAAAATTGGCTCCTCAAAAATCTGTATACAGGGAGGGGGGGGGTGCTACCCCTTGCACGCACATGACATATCCCCCCTACATATGAGTGCACCCCCCTTGCTATAAGCTTGCCTCTCACTTATAAGCCTTGGCGGAACAAGAAGCAGGGAGGCTATGGCATCTTCCCTAAGCATGGCATGGTCTATTTGAGGCTAAATAGCGGCCTCTTTCTAACTCCGGCTATAGCTCTAGGTGGTTGTAGCTTCGAAAAAAAGAACGTGAATCCAAAGCTTCGGATTCAAGGTTTATGAATCACAATAGGGAGGCATGGTGCTCCACAACTTGCAGAGAAAAAAAGAAGCTCCAAAGGTTAGCCGTAGCCAAAGATATCTCTATCTTAGATTTAGGATACATGCCAGAAGACCTTGAATCTGAAGCTGCCTAAAATAAGGCAGAGCAGTCGAGATTGTGCAAAGCGGCAGAGTAGATAGCACATAGCAGAAGCGATTGCTCTAGACGACAAGATATGGCAGAGGTTTTTTGCAATCCGGCATGCTAATTTGACAGGAACTGAACCAAGGTATGCAGATATGGCGGCAATATTTATCTTACAGATTTGGCCTGCAGGTAATGATAGACCTTCATATGATTTGAGCAAAAGATATGGCATCATACAATATTTAACTTAATTAAAAGTCTTAAGTTCTAAACAAAATCCTATCAAACTCCTATTTATGTCGTGACGCGCTCTTCTCTGCATGTTGCCTTCTTCACTTAATGACTTGCACAAGCACATTGTGTTAGTTTAGTCAATAATTTGTGGTTTTAAGGGTCCACCCCCTGTTTAAATTTACATTATAATGGGCCATCGTGCTGGTGGTCTAGTGGTTAGACCTTAAGGTTGGGGTGTACCCCTCTAGGTTTCAAAACCCATTGGCTACCATCAGGTAGTAAGTGGAGTGCAAGTCTCGTCACGTGTAGTGTGTGCTGAGAATGACGTGGGTGAGTGCGAGTCTCATCATGTGAATGTGTAGTGTGTCTGAGAATGTGTCATTATAATCGTCGTAGGTCCCAGAAGGGATGTTGCCAAACTGGTATGACGTTAAACTACTAACTTAAAATTAAAAAAGTTATATTTATCTACATGCATGTAATATGCTCAACTACCTATCATGCACCTATCCTATCCTAGGACACGATCTGTAGGCTTTCAACCAAGGCTAAGGAACATGAAAGATAATTTCATCATCGCCCATGATCGCATGCCTTACTTAACCTATAGGCTGTAAACTATAGCCTAAGGAACATGAACAGAATGATCCCATCATCGCCCGTGATCGCATGCCTAACTTAACCTATAGCAAGGTGGATGCATGCAGTCCATGCTAAATGCATGGAACTGCCTTTCATGCATACTTACCCTACAACACTAAATCATGGCCTAAGAAACATTTTAAGATGATCCCCATCATCGCCCATGACTTCAGTCTACCCTTTTTCATGCACGGAGTCATGACGTAAGGAACATAAAGGATGACCCTATCATCGCCCATAACTCCATGCATAGAACTCATACGACTTAACTACACATAGAAGAATCCATGGACTCTTTGATCCCTGCCGAATCTCTGCTAAATGCATGCACTCACTGCTCGAATAATTGTTGATGATGTCGGTGGCGATGCGCCCTTTGCATTGCTCCATGAACTCTGGGTATTCCTTCTTTAAGTCAGACTCTAGGACCCATGTCGCATCCTCAACTGGCAAGTGTGTCCACTCAACCAAGAATTGCGGGAATTGCGATCTCCTTGTCTTCTTAAAAGACTTATCTAGATGCATTCTGGGATGATCACAATCTGCTCCTCAGTCATTTCCAATAACGTAGAAGATTCTAAAATAAAATCCGAGTTAGGTGTATGCTTCTTAAGAAGACGAAGGATTGGGTGCTGTTGGGTCAAGAGCAACAGCTTTGGACGAATTTCTTGGAGTTTAGCCCAAGGAACTCTAGTAAATCCTGAGCTTCACTGTAGGTCTCAATGTACTTGGCATTGACGCGGAGGCGGGCTTGGTTCTTTTCCTCTTTTTAGACACTTTGGTGTTGTCACTCTCTTTCACTTTGTCTGCCAGTAGCTTGTGTGGCTGCGGCCGGTGTACCCTATGACGTTCCAACCTCAATCATGGCAGGTGTACCCACGTTCTCATACTGTCAGATGCAAGGGATGGGCTCCGAAATTGTTGCTTTATTATCCCGATTGAGGTCGTTACATTTTTGCCGCTAGCCAGATGTTGTCCATGCGTGTGGGCATCTTGTCATCTTTTATGGGGATTTTTTTGTCATTTGTCAGGTGTTATCTGCATGTTGTACGACGACAAAGAATGTCTTCACTATATGTTATATCAACAGCTTTCAAGGATTCATAGGATGGAAGCACCCAACCGTAACCCCTAGCACTGTGGTTCTTTATGCTGGAGTTAACCTTGCCCCTGAACGCACACATTATGGAAAGGCCATATCTAGTCCGCCACATTTGGTACTATACAAATTGGTGCCATGAGACGTCTTCTATGAGTATTATAGCAGCGTCCTCCACCCACTCTGTATTGCCGACCCACATCGATATTATAACTCCGAGTTGCTCGGTTGCGTCGTGCTCCCCACCATCGTGAGCAAACAGAGATCCTTTCTTTTGTCCCTTTTCTTTTCAGGTACGTCCTCCGCTATTTCCATACTCCATTTGTTCTCTACGTTTGGAGTGACAACTATACATGGCTGCACGCGCTCACAAAACACTTTGAATATATCAAACGCTGCAAATACAAAAACACAAATTAACATGTGAGTCGCGCGACACTCCGTAGGATCATGGGCGCGATGCTACAGAGCAGCAGAAAAACAAATAATATAATTAGTACCACGAATAAGTAATACATAAATGGGATGCATCAAGGATGGAAATAACTCGTGGAGATCGCTATGGCAACTCTACGAGTTGTTCGTCTCAATACTTAAAAAATGACTCGGAAGTAGTACAAAAACCCCGATATTATATTAACAAACAAGGTTACATGTAGGACAGTCCAGTTCAGGATGCCAAGAAATTATATACATAACTGAGGGCCACAACACCAACCAAAACATGTCAAATGCCATATTTTGGCTGATCCATGTGCCTCACATATGCGGGGTAACGGAGAAATGCTTTCAAAAGCGAGCGTGCATGAAGCAATTATACTTCCTGAAAATCTGTCACCGGATATGCCAGCAACAGTTTCAGAATGAATCCCATCTCTGCCATTAGGCAGCTTGCACGTTCAGCGAAGATATATATTCCAAATAAAAACGTGATGCAGATCTGTGCAAAGGATCAACGGGAGCATCCAGTATGGCTTGTATGGTATTAGTTGCATGTTGTCGCACAAGGACGAAGACCTCTCAAACCTTCCAAATTTTCGCGGCGGTGATTCTCAAGAGGTCAGCTATAATTAATAGAACAATAATGATGTGAAGGATCGCCAATGCGAACCTCCAGAGCAAGGACATTAGCCAGCTAATCCTTAGCTGCCGAATCACCTTGCTATGGAGGTTCACGTTGGCGATCCTTTAGTACGGCTTAGTTTTCCTTTACGGCTCAGAACTCCTTTACAGCAGGAACGCCACCGCGATCCTTCAAACATGTGCACCAGACTCTCTATAAGAAACCATGCTCAATCAGATCGCGAGGGCAATCTTCCTGAGCATGAAACACGTAAGAAACAATGAAAGGCAGCTGAACCCTATGCTGATGTTAAAAAGAAGACGAAAAAATACCTCTTCGGGCAACTTTCGCAGTGCCATCGGGAGCTGGAATTTTCCTGGCGATTAGCGACTGGTGAAATTTCTATGTGCCGAGAGAGGTGCAGGTGCTCGCGAATTTTCTAACCCAGCCCGAAAACTTCGGAGCAGATCTACGTGCAGCAAAGTCCTAGGCGCTTCACAAAATTTCTAGTTCAAAAAATGATTTTCCCATTGATTGGTAAGATAGTAGGATAGACACTCGAACAATCTTCTCTATGTTTGGCAATCTTCTCTATACGCAAATTTCAATCTCAAATAAAATGTAGCCACAAATCTGACTGCAATTGTGAAGGGCACAAGGTGAGATCATTTTTCCTTATAGCCATTTTCCCATATCGTTCACTTGAGATCATTATGCTTATAGCCATCCTTTTCACAGGAACATGACTTGTTTATGTTATTTTTGCTGAAATTTAATACAATGTTGTTGAACTCAAGGCTACAAAATTGTTCTAGTATCCTTTTGTTTTTGAGATTTAAAGGAAATTGACCATGATCATTATGCTTATAGCCATCCTTTCCACAGGAACATGACTTGTTTATGTTTTTTGCTGAAATTTAATACAATGTTGTTGAACTCAAGGCAACTGTCAGCCAATCCCGCTAACATTTGTGGAGAAAGATAATTGCGGGCAAGAAGATGTTGACACGAATCCACCAAAATCATGGATCTGCATCCATGATTCGTTTTTGCGAAAGCTGTTCCACGATAGTGGAATCTCGATGAGAGGCAGTTGTAGACTTGAATCTACACAGTTGCAGTAAAACAAAGAAAGCTGTTCCACGATAGTGGAATCTCGAGGAGAGGCAGTTGTAGACTTGAATCTACACAGTTGCAGTAAAACAAAGAAAGGCCAGTTGCTTCAACAGCGGCAAGTGGAATCTCGCCCTAAGAGACATTTTAATAAAGGAGTTTCCACGTTGGACGCTAGGGTTTATTACTCCAGCATGATTTAGGGTTTAAAGCCCACGCCGGCACCGATGGCGGGTATGGCGCTCTTGAGATCAGGTACCTAGCCCTTTCTCATTATGCTTCTAGCGCTCAGTAAAAAGGTGTAGGGTCTAATTAATGTTAATATAGGCTTCAGATGCTCTAAGCTTCTTGGCGATCGCCGGAGTTTAGGTATTGCATCACAGCATGTAAGACATGCAGCTAAGTTGGCCACGGTGGAGAGGAATGAGGCCAGGCAAGACGAGAATGTGGAGGAAAAGGAGAAGGTTGTGTATTTGGGCCCAATGTCTGGAGCATTACGTCGTGTCAAGATATTATCCTTCACAACATTTTCTTTGTCAATAACTGGTGGTCCCTTTGTTACATTCTACACTTACCCAGATGTCTCTTTATTTATAAAAGCATCACTTGCTGCAACAATGATGATGCTCAGTGCTTCTACAACTGCTGCACTACATTGGTTTGCTAGCCCTTATGTGCATAGAATGAGCTGGGCCCCTGCCTCTGAAGAGATTGAAGTTCATACTTTGTCGTTGGTTGGTACCCCAGTTCGGAGAATGGTGCATCTTTCTGACATTCGTGCTCCTGAGACTCAGCGGCCTCTTGTCACTTTTGCTGCAAAAGATAAGTGTTATTTTGTTGATGAGGAAAATTTTCCAAATGCTGAACTCCTTAAGAAGCTGGTAGCAGTGAAGGCAAAATGACCTGTCCTTATACCCCCTTTGGATGTGAATAAGAGGTAACATGTATGGGATTTTACATAATGTTTTTAACTGCTTGATAGTTTTTTGTGGCATTCGAGACCGGTGACTAATGAAAATTACTGCTTTCCCTATGTTTCTCACTTATGACGATAACAGAATGCATTCGAGGAAATCGTGCAGCCTGCAGGCTCAAAGATGAACATGCTAATGTGCTAATCTGGAGTAGAAATACGTGCAGGACTTGCAAAAGCTTATATTTTCTTATAAGAGATTCTGCAGTGGGCAATGCATGCTGTTACTTGGTTGTAGTGTAGTTCTATAGCATAGCAATATTTCTCTTTTCCCTGTAGTTAATGTTGACAGACACGAACAGACAGCCTTAGGACAAAGATGAATATGTCACTATATGCCTATTGGAGGCAAACAAGTAAAGGCATTTTTCAGGTTGTAGCCCTAAAATGTAGCATTATATCATTCTCTTTTGATGGCCAATGATGACAGCATAGCACAGAGCCTATGTAGGAAATTGCGCACCGAGGTAATTTTACCCGGCCTACATTGGGCAAAGATGAATGTGCCAAAATGCTAATCTGAGGCAAAATATGATGTAATTGGTGCATTGCTGAATATCATTTTATGAGGTAAGGAGCCAATGATGAGTTTTTCTATGCTCTTTTATTTAAGTTCAACATCATGATTATGGTTGTTCAAGTACTTAACATTGATTAAGTAGGTAAAAAAGACGTTCTTGATCATTTTCGGCGAAGATGGGTCTGCCCAGAACAGGTAGCTCATATCTTCTTGATCATTTTTGGGTAAAGAAAAGAGGGGATCTGCCCACAACAGGTAGATCATATCATGGGAATAGTGATCAGCTAAGAATAATGGAGATTTTAGTGATTTGTCGCATCATTAAATTGTTTTCGTCATTGATTTGAATGCAGTATTCGAAATAGTGACTGAAATGTTTTGTATATTGTTGGAAGTTACACGTTAGTGCTTCCTATCATTGTTTGTTTGTGAAAATTGAATGCCCTAGCATGCAATCCATGCTTTAATATGCTTTTAATTTTATTATTCCTAGGATGGAAAAACATAACACAAACAAAACAATGGATGGTGCGCAATATGTGCCCTTATTTTCCGTATTGTGGAAGGTGGTTTTGGCATAGGTTGGGGCTATGATTTTTGGATTCTATGTATTGGACATTGTATATTTGAGGCATAGGTTGGGGCTATGATTTTTGGATTCTATGTATTGGACATTGTATATTTGAGGCAAATTGAGCTGCTTAAATGCATTTAGATGTTTTAAAATTCTAATTTCAATGCAGATCTGGATGGATGAAGTCAGAAATAGCAACAGTCCGAAATAGAAGTTAAGGAAGAGCACATGGCGCCTGCGTCCCTATTTGCGCGGGTTCCCTGTGCGTTCACAGTTATGGCGTGCATCTCTGGCTGCAGACGCCTTGGCTTAGGGTTTCAATCATCCATCCGATCTCTCTTCTAGGTTCCTGGGCAGATCAGTTTGGTTTTGGATGTGGGGCGTCTAAGTTTTGGGCTTTTGAGAGCCTGAAAATAGAGAATAGAAATATAATACCGCTCTGATCCCATCCTGCAGCTCCATTCTCTATTTTGCATCTTCGCAGAGACACAAGCACAGATGCAGGATGAAAGTTTTGAGCGCTGGAGCAGGGTGTTTTGGAGTGAGGGTGTATCTTGCAGTCCGCTGTGGTCAACCGAGAACCTTGGAAGAGGCAACCATGGCCTGTAGGCATGTCTTACCGGATTGCAGAGCTCGATGAAAATCCGGTAGAGCTGAAAATCTGGCAGAGTGCTTTATGGCATGAATTTGGGTTTGTTGATTCTGGTAGGCTAACTTCGACCTCTGCTTCGTCTTTTGGGTGTTGAGGAGAGACCTGGCGTGCAAGCAGGGTGAACAGACAAAGTCTGCTTGCTCTCAAGTGGTTCCGGCAGCACAGAAACGTAGCCATTGGGCGCACCATCGTTCTTCATTCTTCATTTTTTTTTTGGTAAAATCTCTTTCTCCAAGCATTTCGTTGCAGTAGAAAGAAAGGGCGTGAAAGGATTTTCGTATGGAAAAATTTGGCGGTGGTGCTGAAGGAGGCTTATGCGCTGATAAGTCAGGTTCAAAGAAACCTAGCCAGGTGTAATTGCATCTAAATGGGGTGGTCCCTCCGAGCTGCGGCTTCTACCATCTTGTCATGTAAACGCCCCTTTTACTGCATGGAGCTAACAAATATAGTGCTTACACTGAGCAACTGAGTTATCCTGCCGGACTAGCTAGCGATGGAAGAACGACAATATTCTTGGGCTTCTGTTCACATGGGCGGGTTTTTTTTTTGGCATCACACCATTGAATGCAATCGAGACCATGTGTTCGTGTAAGAGTTTCTAGATTGAAAATGTTGTGGCCCGTAGATGTGGAATTGCAAAGGGAATATTCTGAATTCCAACGGTCTAGAATGCCCCTTTACTACGAAAGGCTATTACATAGTCTAAAAAGACTAATTTGTTTGATAAGCGCCTCGAATTTATGTTCCCTAGGTTTTTTGGCTGTTAAGGAAATTATATTGCATATGATTTTTTATTTTACTTATTGAAGAACATATTTTATTGATCATGCAGCATCTAGTGCATTGACTAATCTCAAATTTATGATCTTGGGTGTGGCGAGTTTGATGTCATTAAACTATGCATAGAATTGATCATGCAGCATCAAGTGCATTGACTAATCTCAGATTTGTGATCTCGGGTGTGGCGAGTTAATATCATTGAACTATGCAAAGAATTGAACTATGCACAGAAGTGCCATGGTGTACATATTTTTCTTAGACGTGCGATCTTGAATGTAAGGTAGTAAATAAACTAGAGGTTTTATGTAAGGTAGTAAATAAACTAGAGAATGTGAAATGCTTGTGAGGTTATAAGGTTCAAAAGATGTAGAAAATATACCATCTTACAGTAGAATGTTGAAGGTGGAAAATGAGTTTAAACACACTAAATTTTTGGGAGGAGATGGATTAGAAAGTTTTGAGAGAAAGCATATGGACAAAGTTTGGTGTACATATTTTTTTTGGACGTGCGATCTTGAGATTTATGTAAGGTAGTAAATAAACTAGAGAATTTGAAATGCTTGTGAGGTTATAATGTTCAAAAGATGTAGAAAATATACCATCTTACAGTAGAATGTTGAAGTTGGAAAATGAGTTTAAACACACTAAATTTTTGGGAGGAGATGGATTAGAAAGTTTTGAGAGAAAGCATATGGACGAAGTCCGATATTGTTGGTTGAAATGGCGCAACAGAAAGAGCTGGAATAGGCATTTATAGAAGTACTTTTTTTTTTGTTTTTTTTTTTTTAATTATTATGTGAAAGGCCGAAGGTATGGTGATAGAGGAGGCTAACACATGGAGGACGAATACGAGGACGAATACTTTAGTGCTGTGAGACGGAAAGTGCTGGTTTTCCTCGTTTATAGGTTGCTTGTTGATATAGTTTCTTTACAGAGCCTATTATACCTTGTTTTCTTGCTGGAGATGTGAAGGGCCAATCTCTTGTCCTGGATTTGCATACGATCTGTGAAAAGGTTGTGAAAGGGTTGTGAGAGGACAAAGTCGGATCTACCATATCTTTCATGCAAGCCTGTGAAAGGGCTTTTTTCCCTTATATTTTTTTACGCCCTTGCTGTGATTCTATTTTATGGCGGGCACGGATTTGTTGCCAAAGAGAGGACAAACTCGTAGTAAAATCGAGCTAGTATTCAAATGGTTTTATGTGTTCAACGGTTGAACACATAAAACCATTTGAATACTAGTTCGGATTTTGAAAGGAACGATCCATGAGCAGTTACAGGGAGTTGTAGTAATACAGTAGCAGGCTAGCAGCTCCTACTATATTACATTCTATCTATTTGCTTTTTAAACAGACAGTATGCCTAAGCTACCAGATAAATTGTGGACTGATGTTTATTTATGTACTACTTTAGTTGAAGCTTAATTTATTAGAGATTATGACTCTAAATCTACTATTCTTTGTTGAATTTCTTATTTAAAATCTTATGTGCTGCATCTAACGCATCTTTAAAATAGATAGATTCTTTAGATGCTTAGATGCTTAGATGCTTTAGATGCTCGCATCTCCCACATCTATCTTTAGATGCTTTTGAACTATGGTTCAACCCGCTAAGAGTTTTATATACCCATTTTTCAAACACCTCTATCTATTCGACCTCTAAACAATCCACTCAACATTCAATATCCTATGTATTATGCTATTGAATAGTCCTATCCATCCACAACACCAAAAGATTGAAATAAGGTACACTGAAAACACTCACCTCAGGTCGTAAATATTCCTTGGGCCATTGAATCATAGATCCTGTCGCCTCTCCTAGTGCCTTTGCTTCCTTAGTCATCCTCATCAACAAGGCATCTTGTTCGAATGACTTGAATCAACACGATTCTCGTGAATATTGTGCCTCCTCTGAAAATTGCCTATTACTTTTGCAGGTGCATTACCTTTCAGGGCTCCTCTCTACAATTACACAACTGAAGAGGGCATACGTCCTCCTGCACTGAGAAAGTAATCCTTTTGAGGTAGTTTCTAGGCTTAAGGACATGGTGTCGACTGAGAGCATCCTAAAACCAAGCTAAAGATGGCGCAGATAATCAGTCTATGTTAGGGGCATCCTAGTAGTAGAGACAACTCCATCAACCTTGATACGCACAACTTGTACATGGAAAAGGATGCCATACTCTAGCATAGAAAGCCACACAAACTAGAGAGGAAGCTTTATGGGATGCTTGGTCCTCAAAAGGAGTGTCAACAACAATATCCTCATAGTTAGATAGGGTGCTCAATATATTACTGCTAGAAAATCCTGGAGTATTTATTTCAGAGAAATTAGGTGGTTTTATCAATATCTCAATAACTTTTAACCCGGATTCTTCTCGTTTTTGTCCAAATAATATAGCATGTTGATCCATTGTGTACTTATTGTTTGATACCTTCCCTCATATATTTCCTGATGAAATGAAAATTATGCTCTGCTGAAAAGTTGCTTCTAAATTTGAGTCACTTATCCAATTTATCAAAAGAGACCATTTGGAACTAAATATTCTGCAGGAAAAAACTTTTCCAAAGTTATTCGTGATGCAGATGAACCAAAGCGTATGGTCGAACCATATTATATGCTTATACTACCACCTTGGTCCAAGGTATTCAATTTAGAGTGCCCATGGATGGGCCTGCTCAATTCAATTCAATTTTTTTAATCATGAAGTTATGAAAATCGAGAGCATCCTTCGTTAAAATCATTATAATTTGGATGATAGGAAACGGAGCCAATAATTGGTCCATATATCCTAACCTACCTATCTAATCACCTTGTCAATAGCTTAAAGCAAGAGATTCCTGCTTAGTATTCGAACTCATTAAATGTCTAATTCATATGCATTAACAATATATTGATTCTACCACTCTCATGTATGTTATTCCTATGGTATCGGGCTTGTGTTTTCGTTGGATATTGTATGGTTCAGACATATTATGATCTCTCCATGCTAAAGAATTTCTCATATGGCATTTTTAATCATGGACGCTTATGCTGGTGGAAATGCCTTGTGTGTTTACAAAGCTATGTTGTCTAGAGCAACCTTATCGACTATTACATGTCCAAGATATCTTTTGTGTTCACGTATATAATTGTGTGCAAAGCAATCACTTATGCTGGAGCAGGATGTGTTATTATTACTGTAAGTAAAGTTTGTACAATGTGTGTTTAAAATTTGTGTTTGGCAGCATCTCAAGGCCGCGATCCATAAGGACATCGCATAATGCATCTTATGCACATCATGATTGATCCCTAAGGCCACAATGATATGTTAAAACATGTTAACAGGTTAGTTTTGTACAGTAACACTTCTTAAGCCGCATCCACCTTAAGAATTTATTGGAAGGATGCGTGTCAAGAAGGAGCAGAGCAGAGTATTACACATTCCTTGTTTCATTTAACTTAAGCTTACATCTGTAGTGGGAGGCCAAGCACTTGGTTGCTGGCTTTTCTCGCGTTTGGAGTGCAAAGGCATCAGACAAGGAGAGTGTTTCTCCACAAAAGTATTCTAGCATTTTTCTTGTGAAAAAAGAGGGCATGCATCGAAGCATGTATTCATTCTACCAATTTCTGGTTGCCAGAGGCATTTTGAAATCTTTGCATCTCACTTGGAGGTAGCATCAAGCATCATCGAACCATCCATCAAAACCTGAGCTAGCCATTGAGATGATTTCAGCCATGATATGCCAGCGAAATAAGTTAAAGCATCCGAACCAAAATTGGGTCATAGATGAGGAGCTTCAGGTAGAGATCCATGCAAACGCACACGATAAATACAACTGTGTGTCAAGCTTCCATGATTCGTAAGCACATGCAATCTGATGGTATTTACAAGCTTTTCTGTTACCACCTTGCGGAAGTTAAAGGTTTGCAGACTGCCTTGATCCAAATTGTATGTATATTCCCCGAGTAGTGCTTTAGCAGTGCTCTCTGTAGGGCTTGTCTCACGCCAACCAATGACACGAAAGTCCTTTGGCGCGCTACTCAAATCATAAGCAACACTCTGCAATATTCGCAAACTTTGTTTATTTAAAACTCTCTCTCTATACAATAACGTATCTACTTCATTTTTCTCAAAAGAGAATTCAATTGCACATCCAATAAGCAGACACAGTGACTTTTAAAATTTGTGAGAGTATTATCATACTTTAAGAAGAAGCAAATCTTAAATTTTACAACTGCCAATACACAAAGGAATTAATAGATTCATGTTACTCCATGCACTGGCAGCACCATACTCCAATACAATTGAAACTAAAGCAAGAGAATTAACCAAAAATAACTTTCATATTCTGTCAAAATGAATCGTTGTACTAAGAAAATATAGCTTGAATTTCATGAGTATCAATCCCACCCTGGCTGGCTCAACGTTTGTTTGTATTCTGTTTATGGACAGGAAAGAAATTTTTCTATTCTCGAATAGGCTGCACTAACTTTGCCATAAGCTCAGCAAAAGAGAAAGAGAACTCTGGAGTTCCACGCACTCTTAGGGAGATATAAATACAAATTGGTGTTATAGTGATGACGCAGGCCCAGACTAAGTCCATGCAACATAAATCTTCAAAAAGTTCTAATGGGCTGGGGGTATGAGCTTTAATATCTACTTGAACTGTTGCTATTTAACTTAGGCATCCCGCACCTTAAATGTTCATGTGTGTTACTGGAGAGGTCGCTACCTAGATAAAGAATGCATAAACTGAGACTCGCTAAGAGTAACCACACTTAATGCATTTCAGGACCCTCCAAATTTGAATCATTAACCTTAAGTGCTGATCTCGCTTATGGATTTAAATATCGCTTAAAGATTTGGATAGAAAATATTCATATGTACCTTAGAAACATGCTCAAGAGTGATGCCATCTGGATGTATTGAAGTGCGCAATCTAATATCCACATATACATTACTTCCTTTAAGAGGGAGGCAATGACCAGGTTCTCCAAAACTAGGTTCCAGAATCATCTTCGATTTCGGATGCCAATGAAAGTTCTTAGAGAGAAAACCTATAAACAGAGCACATGTTTTTGAGTGAAAATAGACCTCCGAATAATCTAACACTCGACCACCTCCAGAAGCAAGAGCAAAATCACGCCTTCCCAGCCCATCCCTTGCATGCTTTTCCACCTCCTTTTCCACAATGTGTTTGGCAGCTATGCGAATATCATTCAACGTAACCACTCCTCCCATTCCATCTGTCATCCAATCATGTAGGACTGTATCTATAAGTCCACTCATGTCATCTCTTGTAAGCAGACCTTCATGTTTCTGCTTTGCCAATAATTGTTCTATATCATTCACCTGAAATTTGACATTCTGCAGCCAGTTTGAGATAGTCAATGATTCCGTCTCCAGTGCCCGATCAATATCTCTTCTTAGATTTGCAATTTGATTACCAAGCTTCCCATTTGCGAATTTTAATTGCATTTCCATCCCTTTAGATGTTCTTTTTACTATTGCATCCAACTGAGTCATGTCCTTAGCTGTTGGAACTTTTAACATCCTATAAGGTACATCTCTCCAATTCCACAAACTTGTCCCAAGACCAGCAACAATAGTTAGCAGGACAAAATAATGCAGCTTCATGCCATTCCATGTTGTTCTCGAACTTGAACGTTTTGTTTCAGGGTGTGGAAAAAATTTAATGTGCTTTCTCTTAGACAATCCAACCCCTTCAACCAACTTGCGAGACTTCCAGGAAATATGAACACTCCATAAAGGCAGGGAATAGCGTTTTCTGGAAGTTTGGATTGCAACATCCGGGTTAGACAAAGTGGAACCTTTTGAGGCTATCCGTTCTATCAATGCTTTTGATGGTGATGTACCTTCCTCCAGTGGTAGAAAATGTGAAGGAGCCGACTTCACAGACATGTTAAAACTACTAACCGCGGCATATGAATCTGAAACAATTTCACGTAGAATTGGTCTCGCTGAGAAGTGCAAAACTAACCTTGATTTAAGAGAAGACCTTCATTCGCATCATGAAATGGAAAACCCAGAGTGCCAGGCTGCATTTGTAGACCTGATCTTTCTGGAAAGCCCAAATTTTAGCTTATATTATGAAAGGATCTTCATGAACAGAATGAAATGGAAAATCCAGAAACGGGCATCGTGCCGGGCTGCATTTGCGATAGGCAAACGCCATTTCCAAAACCGTCGATGCGCATTATAACACCTTCCTTTGTGGAGAGGTTAACTCAGATGGTCCGCCACGTATTTTTGAAAATTAGAATATGTTATGTGCTAGGTAACCGGCCGGATTGAGGGGTTTCCGGCCGGTAAACCTTCAGGCGGCGCCGTCGTGAGCGGCGTTAGCCGGGAGCGGCGCCGCCGCCTGAAGGTTTATCGGCCGGAAACCCCGAAATCCGGCCGGCTACCAAACGTAAACCGCCAGGTCATTGAAATTCCGTTGACGGAAAAAAATTTCTCTTTTTTTCCTCTGGCGATGGTGGATGCCGGAGCTTTTGGCGATGGCGCTTCCGTCATTTGTTGAGGCGCTGCGTCTCATTTTGTATTCTTAGCATTCTGTGTGTGGCCCGTTCATTTCTACTTGCTTTTTTCTTGATTTTGCTGTGTGCTAGTGATGTTATTTGTTTTTTTTTAGGTTCTTGAGGTTTCGGAGTTCTTCCGGAGGTTCCATAGTGTTTGGAGAGGTTGTTCTTGACGACCTCGGACTTCGGATTTTGCTGCATTGAGGAGTTCTTGACGAGTTCCAGAGGTTGGCAAGTTCTTTTGAGTTCTTGACGAGTTCTTGGCAAGTCGGAGGTTCCATAGTTTCTTAAGAGGTTCTTGAGTTCTTCGGAGGTTCGGAGTTGCTGCATTTACTTTTTCAGGTAAATTTCTGACGTTTTGGACATTTTTTTTTTTTTTTTGCTGAACGGCTATGGTGGATGCCGGATTTATCTTATGTGTAGATCTCCAGGGAGCAAACGGCAGGGCAAATCTCAGATTTCTTCTGTGATTATAGCGAGCTCCTCATTTGCCGGAGTTGGGGAAGCTCGAAGCTTCTTCCTTGCAAAATCGAAGGCAAATGGGCAGGAAACAGGGTAACGGCTATGACGGATTTATTTGCTGTGCAGATCACTAGAGAGCAGAAACTTGGTTTACTATTCTGAAATTTACGGAAGTGGCAAGGCTTTGGCGAGCTTTCGCTCTGACTATGTTGAGCCAAGAATACAAGCTATGACAGGAACAGGGTATGAAGGCTGTGGAATACAAGCTATGGCAAAACATGGTATGAATGGCTTTGGAATACAAGCTATGAACAGGGTATGGAATGCAAGCTATGACGAAACAGGGAATACAGGCTATGACGAAACAGGGTATGAACAAGCTACGGCGAAACAGGGTGGAGGTTTCTGGATTAGCTTTTCCGTGAGCTATGGCTTTCTCCACTGCTTCTGCACAGCTACGGCAGCCGGTTATGGAGGCCCTTAAGCCTCAGGAAAAAAACACGGAAGAAGTAATGCTTCTTGCCGCTCCTAGCCTCTTGATTGCCGCCCTTTACCTCCAGAACAAAAAAGAAGATCATGCATACCACGGGCAGGCACAGAGAAATGAGTGATCTGTTATCAATTTCTGTTATGAAATGAGTGGTCTGTTCTTGGCGGTGCTCTAAGCGGCGCTGCCAAGAACCTGTAAACCAAAAAATACCGAAAGTAAACAAACACTGAAAAATCTAGGAATTTCAATGAACTGGTGGTTTACGTACCCTATTATGTATTGCAAGTGACGTATACGTAGATGGTATTTTAACATCCACAGGAAGGAAGCCATAGTGGGACTATTTATAACAGAGCCAGACGGCCTACTTATCGAACTATCTTTTTGGGTGGCCCGAAGGGCATACCCTAAGAAAGCTTGTGAGGAAGCTGGAACATCCCAAGCATATATAAAATAAATAGTGGAAATCGTGAGAGAAGCAAGTATATCCGATTAATATTATATATAAATGGACATACAAAGATAAGACCAAAAAAAAATTCCACACCCCCACTTACTTTCTATATTTTGTGGGATATTCCTTGAAGAGAAGCTTGACTTGCAGTTGAAGAGGCAGTTCCTGAATTCACAGTTTGCATGTCTGATTCACTCCGCTCCTCTCTCTTCCTTCCAGTGCTAGCACCCTCCATTCGATCATAAATCGAGTGCTACTACTTCATCTGTTTTCACCTCCTTGCCCTGCATTTCTAAATTTCATTCTTCTCCATAGGTCACTCAGGAATGCAATCTCTGTTTACTGGCTTTTGGCCTTATCTTAAGTAGGTAACAACAGCCTTTGTTGTGATCTGCTAACAGGTGGTGCTTTTTGTGTGAATAGCAACGATTATATACAATTCTACAAGAGCAACCCCCTGTGCAACAACACATTATTTGGAATGAAAGAGTCGTCAAGCTTATGCTTATGGGTGACTCTTATGTTAGGATACAATTTTTAGATGGCTAACCTTGCAAGGGGGGTTATGCTAGCTTAGCTAAGAGGGCGATGGATGTCCCTCGGGGGTGCCCCTTGGGCTGGTTGGCTCTTGAAGATATGGCACATCTCCTATTTTGTCTCCGTAACTATGACGACCATACGGTTTTCGCGTAGGGTCATGACAATATCATTGGCTTCTAGCATTGGGTGGCTCCTATAATTGGGTTGGAGGGACATAATCTCTGTTGGCCTCAAACAATCACCCCTTGTAAAAGTGATTAATATCTGCTACCCGAGTCAGCATTGGGTAATATGGAAAGTTTGGAAACGTAGATGTGATGTGGCCAGGGTGGGAAGAGTATTTTTAAAGTTAAGCTCAAGAATTGATTTAATCAGGAAGTCGCATCAACGTGTCTCTCACACAATAGGAAAATGGAGAGAGCTTATGACAAAAAGTTAGACAAAATTGATAAGATTGAAGAGTTCTAGATTCTTCAGGCTGGAAGGACATGATGACGATTAAAGGACTCCAATGCGAGAGTGGCCTGGGTCCCATCTTAGGGCAGCTTCCCATGAGGCATTAAAACCTGAAATTTTCGTCAAGGTTTCTGTGAGGTCTACCTCGGGTTCAGGTTTGCAACATTCCCATGGATCTGAAACCTCATCCTCTATTATCCTCTGTTCTTGGTATGTACCGGACGATTAGACCTACAAGTAGACAAAAAGAAAGCTACAAAAGACAAATGGAGCTACACCAGAAGGCAAAGAGAGGTGTAGACCTGGATGTCCAGAAATAGAAGGAGAATACTTTAAAATCTGGTTCAAAACCTGAATCCCTCCAGGTTAGGCGTTCATGGGAAAGCCGAACGTTTTATCCTGAACTCCAAAACATCTGGAGGTGTTATGCCCATGGGAACCGCCCTTAGGATAGAGGAGTTATTTAATGGGAGACACAACTCTTTTGTTCTTACTGGGAATTTTTAGTCTGGTTTGGCACGTCTTCTTTTCAAGAGTAGTGGTCATTTGAAATTCTTCAGAATGTTGAATGTGAGGACTCTTATATTTCCGATTGGTATGGGTTGAATTATCTCTCTCACCTCTCCATGGGAACAAGGACGAACACCCCCCTCCCCCTCCCCCTCCTTTTTCTCCCTTTTTTTTTAAATAAAAAAACGTCAGTCCATTCATCATCACATGAATACATTCTACTTCACTTTATTTTATATATCACATGGAAGCCAATGCACTACATAGGCGTGATCCGATTCTATGCTAGGAGCTATCCATTACATATGGATTCGACGCTAGGAGCTATTTTACATATGGTTATCCATTACATATGGTAGATTTAAGGTTCTCTACCACATGGAAGCCCTACCTAGGCACATATGGTTATCCATTACATATGGATTCTACGCTAGGAGCTGTTTTGCATATGGTTATCCATTACATATGGTAGGTTTAAGGTTCTCTACCACATGGAAGCCCTACCTAGGCGTGATCCGATTCTATGGGGATTCTATGCTATCCGATTCTATGGGTTACATATGGTAGGTTTAAGGTTCTCTACCACATGGAAG
>JAANSK020305264.1:0-19382 GCA_011763485.2 Isoetes engelmannii
TGCGACGTGGGCCACGACGTGTCCCTAACCACGTCTGGCCGTCGTAAGTGCGACGCGAGCAGACGTGGCACAGACGTGGCACAGACGTCGATATGGACGTTGTTAAATGGCCAATCTCTTGTAGTGCCTGTATGGGGCAGAGGTATGGGGACCGATCATCTCCGTCTCCACCTGGAATGACTTAGAGCAAGTACAAAAGGCCTTCATAGCACGAGCACTGGAGGTGAAGTCCACAGTTCCTTATCAGATTCTGCTACAAGAGATGGGTTTTCTACCCCTCCAGAGAGCTGCCTTGGATCTTCATATCCTGTACTTCTAGAAGGTGGTTCGTATGGGAAACGCACGTATGCGTAATCTCGCATTAGCTGTTGTAATGGGCCCACGACACCTCAAAGCTTGCTGGAAGGACAAGCAATCTCAGTGGTTCTCCCGATGGAATGTGCAGGCGGCTTGTTATAAGTGCACACGAAGAAGGATCACGAGGAATTGAGAGGCCATCTTGATGCATGTTTCATTTGCAAACTCTGGGATGTCGATGCTTTGACACATGTCAAAATGGCACATTATCAACAGCAAGTGAATCCTCGGCTTACGCAGGGCGTCTCCCCATAGAGACAGGGCGATGGACTCGAGAGGCATGCGATGACAGAGTTTACCAGTATTGCCAACAGAGTCAAATTGAAGATGAATGTCATGTTCTTCAAATTTTTCCGACATACAGTCATATCAGAGCGAGATATGCTCAGTTGGTTCCGACGGGACAGCTGTTCCTTTGGGGTCATATTGAACAGTCTTATATGTGATTCTAGAGTTTGACAACATACCTATTACTGCCAAGGTTTATCCCTCGAAAACCCTTCGGGACAGAGGTTTTTTTTTATCCTGACAATAATACGATTTCTGCCTTTTTCTTTGTCGCCAATTGGTCAATTGGTCTTCGTGGACGATAAAAAAATCTTCTTCTTCTTTTTTAAACTTACCCTAGTGTTTTCCCCAAAACTTTTTGCTTTCCACAAAGATCTTTCAAAATTATCCAATATAAAATAAAAACATGAGACATTTTAAATTCATAAGTGAAATTCAATATCTTTAAATTATTGGGAAGATTGTAAAAATACCCTTGTATTTCATGGTATTTATTAAAATACACCTAATTTTGTTGAGATCGTAAAAATGCCCCTCCTCTCTCGGCCACATTTTCGATCCATCGCACCTTCATCTAGCCAGTATATTGACGAAACACCATCACTGCATCGTCCAAAACCAGCCTTTGCATCCTCTCCATCCTCGAATTAGCTGAAACGCAGCCTTGTGGCTTCATGAATCGTAATAACCAGTTGGGCAAATTACGTAACCACATGTGGCAACTAAAGGGGGCTCCCTGTTTCCTTTGTAAGCGCAAGTCAGATTATTTCTGAAACTTTTACTGATTATGCAAAAATCCCTTGTCTTTGCAAAATCCCTGCCAAATTATTGCTTCATTTGATCAAAACCCAAGTCGGATTTTTCGTTTGATCAAAACCCAAGTCGGATTTGACAGTGAACTATGATCCATTTGAATGAAGAACTGGATGAACTAGAGCCATGGGCAAAATGGTAAAAAAGACCAAAAAAACAAGAACGTGGAGGAGGAAAATGAGATGCAACTAGTCCAATAGGTCAAGAGCTGGGCTTCAAATTATTAAAACAGAAGCAAATTGGGAATTGGGTGAAGCTGGATGAATCTGGATAGATTACAGTAGGAGTTTGTGGAACATAGAATAGAAGGGCATTTTCACAATTTTGAGAAATATGAGGGCATTTTAACAATTTGCCCTAAATTATTTGAATATATCACTTTCTCATGCTCTTCAAAAGCATTGCAGAACTTCTTGTTCTGAATATTACATTTGACGCTAAATTTAATACGTTTGGCTATAAACTAAACTCGAAATTCCAAGAAGGGGCATCATCCCCAAACTTTCAGCCAATCGTTTCCTGCTATCTTTCCCAATCCCTTACCTCTGCCCACTCCTTTCTTCAGCATCAACTTCATAAACTAAAGCACACAGTTGAATCTGAAGAAGAAAAGAAATAAAGTGCATCTGCCAATCTGATACCACCAATATGTGGAGTTGTGCAACAAATCAATGAACACTGAAGTTGGGTTGCACATGTAACTTGAATGTCGTATAGAAGGCATTTGAAATTTAAATTAAGATACACAAGAGTGAAAGAGACAATAACTACATTGAACATATATATCAATAACAGAAAGAAAAGAATAAATTGGGCATCCAATTTTACCATATTTTGCCAGAGCCCTTTAATAGTAAGAATTCAGCAAGCTGCTCCATTAACGTGATCAGCTGGCTGCTAGAAACATCTGTGCCAGAGGATGAGATGCAGAACCAAGTTCATCAGGCTTAACAACTTCCACAATTTCTCCATTTACTAAAATATAAACTATATCTGCCATCCTTTGAATTTGTTTCATGCTATGTGAGACCAGCACGACGGTCAAGCCCATTTCTTTACTCAAATGGAGAATCGAGTCCTCTATATATTGAGAGGACACTGGGTCCAATGCACTAGTTGGTTCATCAAGCAGGAGGACCTATAAAAATGCCTATGTTAATACAAAGTCTCATATGGATAGTGATCTACTCACTTAAATTTGGAAATCACTACCTCAGGCTCATTGGCAAGTGCCCGAGCTAAAGCAACTCTTTGTGCCTGACCAACAGAAAGTTCATTCGCTAGCTTTTCTGCAAATGAAGGCTCCAAGTCCACAACCTTGAGCAGATCCACAACCTGAGAGTCCTCTAATTTCTTTCCTGAAAGTTGGGGCCCGTACCTGACATTATCTGCCACTGTGCCTATGCATTCAAATGGGCATAAAGGGTTGGATACATACTGAAATCCAAAGTAGAGGCATCTCCGATAGGCATTGAAAATTAGTACCTTCGAATAGAACAGGAGTTTGAAACAACATCCCAACACGCCGACGCAGGGAGACAACATTCATTTTTGTAATATCTTCTCCATCTAAGAAAACCGTCTCTGCAGCTGGTTCCCAGAGGCGGTTTAGAGCTCGCAAAAATGTTGATTTGCCGCTGCCACTGGGACCTATTATTCCTATAATTGAGCCTCGAGCACTATCAAGATACACATCTGACAAAATTTTCACTCCTGCATCGGTGGCCCGGCTTAACCTTCTCACACAAATTTTTGAACCACTTCTCTCCTTGATAGAAATATCCAGCAGATGTTGTAGGGCATCTGTAAAAACATGAATTAGATCTGTAAATCATGGAAATGATCACAAGTTTGCATGTCTTACCATTTTCTTGATGTGGCGCCATTACAACAGCGACGACGCGCAAGAATGAGAAACCTTCCGGAGGCTGCGTTGGAGAGAGGTAATCCGTTTACCTCCCCCGAACGCAGCCTCCGGCGCCTGTAGAGATGCCCATGCTTTTTCCCCAAAAAAGTGTATTTTATCTGCCTGTGGTAGGAAATGAGCTTCCTTCTATTTTTGAGGAGAAGGAATTGTCAAGAGCATCTGAACCGTTCAATACTGAACATGCAGGACATCCACCCCTCGGGCCTTGCCGAAGGGCAAACTCTTGGAAGCTCCTTGCGCTCAAATTATCTCAGCCTGATTTAGCCCGATTTGGGTGGGCGAAAATAATTTTACCATTGATGCCCCTACCTGCTCGAGGAATCACCAAGCCCTCCCCAACGGGTTCTGTTCTGCCCCCATATTTTGGGTATCTGAAACTGTCAGGTCCCCCCTGAGCTATCGTAGTCGTTCGTCGTCGAGGCGCATCCTGGCCGTCCAATGAATACCTCCGGATGGAATCACCAACTTAGAAACCTGCCGGACAAACCACCACCTCCCGATTTCGCCCGATGGAATCACACATAATTTCGCCCACTTGACGGAATCACACACAAGAATATTTTGCGGCGTGGAATCCCCAGCCATATTCCACCGCAAAGAATACCTCTATCATTACTCCCCAGGAAGGAATCAACGAAAAATTATTCCTCAAGGGGGAATCACTACCCCGGCAATCCCATGCCATGGAATCACCCCACAACATGGGAACCTAGCTGCCGCCCTGACACTTGACAGAGCCTGAAACCGCATCCCCGTCGTCTGCTGGATGAGGTAATCGCGGCCCTTGAAATGGGTATTCCGACCGGTGGAATCACCAGTAAACATTTCTCGGAAAGGAATATCCATATGGCCTACTCCCCCAAAATCACCATTTATATCCCCCGGGATGGAATCACCAAATAATCGATTCCTCGAGAAGGAATATCTGCTTGGTTATTCCTTGTTGTAGAATCACAACGGGTCCGTTTCTAATATTTGAATTTTGAAATTAATTCCGGACTAGTTTTTTCTTGAAAATTCCTGGTGCGGGTACAGTCCAACCACTTCGGCGTTGCCACCTGTCAGTCATTACCACCCCAGGGAATCACCGTGTTAAGTTAGGCCCTGTCGGAGTTCGAATGGGGATGAATTTTTTGGAGCTGTGAACCGAGGCCCGGGGGGCCGCGAGACCTCGATCGACACATTGGAGCTTGGCATGGACCTTAATGAGAAGATTGAGGATGTACGTTCTAAGAAAAAACCCGAAGTCGTCTGTTTCAGGTTGCAAAGGCATATAGGTTCATTCTGGCAGTTGGAGGCAGGCATTTGGCAAACCGACCCGCGTCTGGGCCTTTTGACCACAGTCGACTACCCTGGGTGATGCTAGAGCATCAGGTTCCAGCACCACAAGAAGGGGGGGCGGGGGGGCTCAACTGGTGTGGGTCAGCCACATTCCAACCTCGCGGGCTGAGGATTTCATAGCCGGAGAGAAAAACTATGGGGATGCAGCATGCAATTTCTACATAAGAAGCTCTCAAACCAACAAAGAGCTATCTAAATCAGGCAAAGGTTCTGACTCTTAAAAGGTATACATTTTTCTATGAATACAATGCAAATTGAATGCAGGACTGAATGTGTTTGCATCCTAAACACAAGTTTTGGTGTACCTATGGCCCCGAGGACAAAACCGATAACACCCACGTGGTGGAGGATCGACACCCCCCTACAGGTAAAAGAAGGAAAAGGGTAGAAAAGGGGGGAGGGCTGTCAAAGGGGTTGTCAATGCCATTTCAATATGAAACAGCTCTACCTTCTTCCTGGCTGCACACAGGTAACCTTCCACAAATGGGATCATGTCAACCTGCAGGGTGCAATCTGCCATGGTAAAGCCTTAGTAGTCGAGAAAGGTTTGAGGTATAAGCTGGCTCCCTGGCTCTCTACCGAGAAAAAGGAATGGATAAAGCAGAAGCTCGTGCATTACATAACACCTAGAATGGTTATGAACATCCACCATGAAAGGGTGAACCTGAAGAAAGAGCTTGTTGTGTTGGATGGGCTTTACAAGGATGACATGCTAAAGATGCATGAAATAAGAACATTGATAAGTGTGTGGCCCAAAGTGTTTGGAAGTTGCATGAAGACCAGTTAGTAAGCATCCATATGTGGGTACAACAACATCTGGATAATGTCTTCCATTACGAGCATGGTAACGTCTTCCAACTTGGGGTTATGACCCCAATCCAAAGGCAAGCCTTGTTGAGATTCGGAAAGGATAGAGCTATATGTCTCGGCTCAACTTCAAGACAAACGAGAAGTAGTGTCCAAACCTTTTGTAGTTTAGAGTTAGTTTGATTACTCAAGTTCTTTGCAAACTAACATTGTTAAATATTCCAGGTACTACCTCTTCACACTCATTGGATTTGATGACTACTTCAATGGGATGCCTTTAGCTTGGATTATCACAAACACCCATAAGAAGGAGCCATTAATTAGATGGCTAGAGGCCATGAAACTGTGGGTTGCACCTCACAACCCGACATGGAAACCTTCATGTTTTATCACCGACTCTTGTGATGTTGAAATCTATGCAATCAAAACGGTAATTGCCCTAGTGCATTCCATTCGATCCAATTTTGTCCATTTTGTAAATGTGCTATCCTTCTCCCTCCTAGGTGTATCTTGGAGTTTGCGTGAACCTTTGCATTTGGCACGTGATAAGAGATTGGCTGAAATGGCTACGAAGGAACGTGAAGAACAAGGAGATAAGAAACCAAATGTTCAAGGAGTTGGGTGAGATCATGTATGGCACGAAGTGCCCCCTAGTAACAATGAACATGGTGAGGATTACAATGAAGTTGTTAGACAGGATGCTCTAAGAAAATTAGAGGCCTTGAAATATAGGTACCCACAATACCCAAAGTTAGCCTCATACATGAACCAAGAATGGACTCGCAAGATTTGTGCTTTGGCTTTGGCCATGAGAATCTTTTCCCAGTCCAATCAGGAAACCAATACTGCCATAGAGGCCTGGCACAAGGCACTAAAATTGCGCCTAGATATCCAAATCCCAACTAAAGGGTAGGAGGTTAAACTGGCTACTTCACATGCTTGTTCATGATGTCGAGACTCAGATGGCATATTCCAGGTAAATTGTGTAATGGACTTGTTTTTGTATCTTTGGGTGTGCACTAGAACTCACTCATGATGTGTCATTTGTTTGGCAACATGGGTTTGAAGGAGGTTAGTTTTGTCATAAATGCATCACAGGAGCAAATTGTCGAGTCTGCAATTTGAGGTGCTGGAGAATCCCGGATGATGCAGTAACATTCATTGATCTTGTAAGGGGGAAGCACATGTTCAAACTCTTGATCTAAATCGCAAACCCTACTTCGTGAATGGGGCACACATGAATTGGGCGAGTTGTGATTGCCCATGGGAGCCAGGAGAACTTTTGCAAACACCAGGTGAAGGTTATCTAATTGATGGATAGGTTTAGAAACCAAGATCTATTGAGAGTTCTAGGGCCCGAATATGGAATTGCAGCTGGTAGGATGAGCATTTGCACTCGTGTACAGTTGGAAACACTTTTGATGATACACCACATGAGGTCGAGTTGCCCCTAGTGTCTCTAGATAATGATAATAGACCACCAGCGAAGGTTGGAGTGACCATGCTAGGGCATCATTGGAGAACCCTAAAAGTTTAATACACTACAAGTATAAACACTACTAGTATTAACTACTAGTATAAGTACTCCTAGTACTACTAGTACAAATACTACTAGTATACTACGAGTATAAATACTACTAGTATAAATACTACTAGCATAATACGATTAGTCTAAGTACTAGTGCTACTAGTATAAATACTGCTCGTATAAATACTCCTAGTATACTACTAATATAAATACTACTACTAGTACAAACACTCCTACTATACTACTACTATACTAGTATAAATACTGCTACTATAAAAACAATGATATGCATGTATAAATATTAGCAGGTTATTTCCACCGTATGGAATAGCAGCATATTTAACACCGTGGAATCACACACTATTCCATGGCGTGGAATCACTTAGGATTTCGCTGCATATTCCTGACGCTTAATTCCATAGCAAGGAAGCACACAAATATTAATACTACGGGTAGAAATTCCACACCATGGAATCACACTATTCCATGGTGCGGTATCACCGTGTAATCCTGTGCGTATTCCTAACACATTATTCCCCGAATCCTTAACATTGCGGAGTTTAATTGCATGCAGTAGCATGCGAGCAAGAAACACAATTGAAATGAATGCACACAGTAAACACACATTTAACGTGGCCAATAACAGCTTTTCTTTTCGAACCCGGATGCAAATTGCATTTTTATAACAAAACACAGGCATTCAACCTGAAAAACAAGGGATTCTGAGAGCACCAAGACGCAGACGGTTTCAGATCCAAAGAGTTCAACATTAAACAAAAACTTTTCGCAAACAGGTTTTAAAAAAAAAAAAAAAAAAAAAAGTCAATCCTTCAACTAGTGTTGGTCTTTCAAATTGTAGACATAGAAGCACCCCGTTTCTTCTGTGTAAAACACTCACAGAGTTAGTCGAGGCAATTCCCTCAAGACCATAGAAACAAATTTTACAGAAAAAGAAGTACCTTTTGCAGGAGCAGTTGAGTCTACCGGTAGACGGCTCCCTGCAGCATTGGACGGAAAAAACGAAATAGTTGTCAGCCTCTTCAAATTCAAATACATCGGTCTCCTTCTTCGACACACTGCGACCACCATAGTGGTTGCATTCACCCTGTGCTGAATACGGCTTCGGAACGACAGTTCTACGAATGTAAGCAAACAAGTACTTTGCCCATTCGTCGTCGAAAGTTTCATTGTGGCCTGGTATTCTCAACTGATTCGACACTTGCACAGGCACCCTGATGCATTTGCAGCCATCTATCCTAGGTATGGCGACAGATCAAGGAGGCACTTCAACCAGGGCTTTTCTTCGAAGGCTTTGCTGGAGGTTCTCGAACATGCAAGCTTGCAATACTTTCAAAAACTCCAGATCAATAACGAGATAACCATCGACTATCCCAACAGGTGGACAGTTCACCATATCTGGAAGCAAATCATTCAAAAATCAGAAACCCTATCGTTTTCGACCACATAAAGCAAAAAGTGAAGAAATTTTGACCGAAAGATGGTTGCTCGATTTGCGCCGCCCACATGCAAGTTACAGGCACCAGCCAGCTGGAGTCCAGCGACAAAGGAGCTGCTGAGCACGAAAATGCTGATTGAATAGTTGAATACAAAGAATGAAGATGGAGCTAGTCCGTCAGTCACTGGCTATTCCTTGTGAAGGAATCTCCGGGTGTCTAGATTTTGGCCTAGATTCCGACTCATGCTATGCCGCCAGTGTGGCACTCTCCCAATGGCCCATGTACGGCTCATGCAAGCGGAATCAGAGCGCCAAAAAGTTGAAGCGACATCCCTATTAATACTTGTGGGTAGCAATGATTTCTCTAGTGATTCCGCTGCATTGAATCATTAGGGCGTGATTCCACGTCATCAAATCACTTGGTGGTAATTCCGCGGTACTGTGTCACGAATTGCTGACATGGCGTGGCATTATTCGAATGTGCCACATAACACTTCAAGCAACGCCGTCGAATCGGCAGGTAGGGGGCGTGACATGGAAATGCCCCATGCGTCGAATGCCACCTCACTGATTTCCTCTGTGGTGATTCCACGGGAAGGAATTCATATGTGGTGATTCCATGGCAAGGAATCTAAGTGTGGTGATTCTATATCAAGGAATCTCCTTTTGGTGATTCTACTGCAGGGAATCCGAATGTGGTGATTCGAACGCCATGTGTCTATCCCTACTGGTTGCTGGCCAATTGTTGACGCCCACAATACAAATACAGATACTTTTGAAGCACCTGTGTAGTTTTACGTCATTGGATCATCAGGGAACGCCACATCACTGATTCCCTGTGTGGTGATTCCACGGCAAGGAATTCGTATGTGGTGATCCTACGACAAGAAATCCATGTGTGGTGATTGTATGCCAAGGAATCCATGTGTGGTGATTCCATGCCAAAGAATCCCTTTGTGGTGATTCCACGGCAGGGAATCCCATTGTTGTGATTTGGACGCCATGCAATTGCCAACACTACAAACACTTTTGAAATATAAAATAGTTCCGCCGAATGGCATTCAAATTCAAATTTGAACATTCAAGTTCATTTTAGACAGATAGAGAACAATCAGATTCAAAAACAAATTGTTCTCTCAAAAATGGGATCAAAGGGGTTCTATTCAGGAGTTGAATCCAGATTAAGAGTTGGAATCAAGGACCATTGGTTATCAATTGGGTAACAAGAGGGCCATTCTCAGACCAATTCCCTTTGGGCATATGAAATGTGCATCTCCTTTGGTGCAGACAATCTACAAATTTCTGAAGCATCACCGCGAACGTGGACCTAGTCTGGCTGGTCGATTTCGGCACGGTCAAACCAAGTTGAAGTATCTAGCACCTGCAAGGGATTATATCAGTCTTCAAACTGGTCGAAATTAGAGTTCAATTTGGCGCAATATGTTTACAGAGTTATCTTTGATGTTGCAGAGATCGTGTAGGAAACTTTTTATAAAGCAAATCGTGTAAAGTCCGCAATCTTGGATAATTTCCTGTTGGGGCACATTCATTGGGACATAGGGCGCGTTGCGCAAACTGGATAATTCAAATTTCCACCTCTTCATCAGGTCGGCTTACAAGTCTGTGATGAAAGCAATTAGTTAAGGCAAACAATTTGAACCTTGGAGGCCAAAATTGAACTCACAGAGTAGCGGAACACCGTATGCTCTGGTGCATGCCCGACATTGAATCCAAATGTAGCAATGTGGGATAGGGTGTTGGCAGCCTTCGGCATGCCTCTTCGTCTGAGACCAGTATGAATTGATATGGTCTATGGGGGTATGGGATAAAGCCTGGAAAGGTTGATGCCCATTGGATAACGTTTTCCTAGAAGGATCCGCCCTTTTGGGTGTGTTGGTAGGAATTAGTAGAAGCCGACACTCTGCAGCCGTTAATTCTACCTGCTAAAAGGTTTGGGGGGAATTAAAGTTTCAAACATCTCATATGCACCCGATTGACCCTCCAAACTATTTCGCAAAAAAAAAAACCCAAAGGCTGCAGAATGCACGAAAACATGCTGGGACTTTTTGTTCTGGGGTATCGAATGCATCAAGGCACTGCAAACATTGATTCGTGGTCAGTAATTGAAGAAATTATGAAAGTAAAAGCTAGAATTTTCAACTCAAAGAAGGTAGGCACCAATGCACTCTTCATTGATTCTGCAATCAAGATCATCTGCTGGGCCGGGGACCGTTATGAAATCCAGCGCATCATTTTGATATACCCGAGATTCTGCTGGGGCATATTTCTTCCCAACCCGAATTGTTGTGCTACAGAGATCAGCAACTACCTGAATGAGAAATTACAGGTCCATTTCCTGGATGCAAGACCTATTTGATAAGAAAAGACGGAATGCAGGAAGGTAAATTCCAGGCGATGCATCATAGGGATCTCGACTATAGTCCCTTCCTCTTCAGAGTTTCCTCTGGGATCCGAAAGACCTACTTCTTGAATAGTTTGTTGCAAACCCTGAATATAGCTTGAAGTTTAAAAAATTATGTGATTTGGAGCTATGCAGTCCTCTGTTTGTTTAACCCCCTTCTTCTTCCTTGGAGTTTTTGAGGAGATCTTAATTTGGAGCTTGCCCTCTTTCTTCTTGGGAAGGAGGGGGGGGGGGGGGACAAATTCTCCTTCTGCCTGTGCCACTTCTATCATTATCTACCTGTTCCTGCTCTCTGGCCAGAGCTATCTCGGCCTCTTGGCCCTCATCTCTTCAAGAATTAAACCAAATCTTTTGACAATTTTGCTTCGAATTGCTGCCCTTTTCTGATCCTCCAGGGTATCTTTAACACTGCGCCTTATTTCCACCTGTTGATCCACCCAGACATCCATGTTTGACAGGTTAAGAATCTCGTGCTCGACCTGCTCGTTGGCCATAGCTTCTGCCCTTTTCTTGGCCCTGATCAAAATTTGTCTCAAGTTATGTTGCCACGGGTATCTTCGTCTGCATTGCGCTCCAGCTTCACCTGTTCAAAATTCTTCTTCCTCATTGCCATCTCAGGAACCTTTGGTTTCCTACCACGAACAGTAGCAGGTATCTTGTAATCGTTGTGCATGCTATGCTTGGAAAGTCTGTGGATCTCCAGATCCCACTTCTTCAAATAGCTGCGCCCACATTTGTCGAGTTCACAATACCAACGGCCATCATTTTCATTGAACTTCCAATTGGAGATTTCTGCCATGTCTCCAGCATTCTCTCAAGGAGGGTTCTCGACCGCATCAGTGCAATAGTCCACCTCTATGCTGCATTATGGCTCTTTACACTCCCCCTTCTCATCACAGTCCTCAGATTCGTCCTTCTTGCCACAGTTATTGGGGGTTGCAGTGGAAGAAAGTCCATTGATTCAACTGGAACACATCTCAGTAGCCCAAAAGACTTTGCCCAAATATTTGGGAATAACTGTGAGGCTCAACCCATAAGCTTCGCATGCACAGAAGCGAACTCATCGGGCATGGAATTTGCCCCAAAGCATCCATCAAACCGAGGCTGTCCACATGTCGTCTTAGGAGGGGAGTCCACCTCCGAATCAGGCAGATCCCCTGCCAAGGGATTCTCTACAGAGAAAACGAAGGCCGTACCTGCAGATTATTCGGTCTGGAAGTTCTCATTTACGGAAGTGCTAAGCTTTGCTCCATCTAGAAATGTAATTACAAGAGATATAGAAGATCAGCTAAAGAATCCAGGTGCGGGAACAAAACGGTAAGAGAGAATGTCAGAAAGAGAGAGAGAGAGAGAGAGAGAGAGAGAGAGAGAGAGAGAGAGGGATTTTTTTGGCGCTAACCTCGGTGATT
Organism: Isoetes engelmannii; assembly: GCA_011763485.2. Classification (NCBI taxonomy): domain Eukaryota; kingdom Viridiplantae; phylum Streptophyta; class Lycopodiopsida; order Isoetales; family Isoetaceae; genus Isoetes; species Isoetes engelmannii. The sequence continues at coordinate 12,349 of JAANSK020305264.1, forward strand.
CCTTCAAATGGATTCGACTTGATACAAATGTCGGAAGGGAACGAAGCGTATGCTATATGCCACACGTGGAAGGCGATAATATGTTGGTATTTCTGCCTTTATACCAAATGGCAACATATTGTGTATGGCCATTAAAGGCGGTAGTCCAGAATTAATTTCAAAATTCAAATATTAGAAAAGGGCTCGTTGTGATTCCATAGCAAGGAAAAACCAAGGCAGATATTCCTTCTCGAGGAATCGAGTCGAGGCCATGTGGATATTCCCTCTGGGAAATATTTATTGGTGATTCCACCAATCAGATGCAAGGGCCGTGATTACCACATCCAGCAGATAACGGGGATGCAGTATCAGGGTCTGTCAGGTGTCAGGGCGACGGCAGCTGGGTTCCCGTGTTGTGGAGTAATTCCAATGCATGGAATTGTCGGGGTGGTGATTCCACCTCGAGGAATACTTTTCTGGTGATTCCTTCTTGGGGAATAACGGTGGAGATATTCTTTGCGGTGGAATATGCCACTGGGGATTCCACGCCGCGAAATATTTGGGTGTGTGATTCTGTCGGGCGGGCAAAATTACGTGTGATCCCGTCGGGCAGAATCGAAGGTGGTGATTTGTCCGGCAGGTTTCTAAGTTGGTGATTCCATCCGAGGGTATTGATTGGACGGCTAGGATGCAGCTCGATGACGGACGGCTACGATAGCTCTCGGGAGGGGGGGGGGGACCTGACAGTGTCAGGGACACAAAATGGACCGAGCAGAATGGAACCCGTTGGGGAGGGCTTGGTGGTTCCTCGGGAAGGTAGGGGCAGCAATGGAATCACCAAAATAAGAATAAAACTATTTTCACCCAATTTGGGTTGGAAAATCAAGAAAGTGGAAACCCTTCGTATTTTTCCATAAAAGCAGGAAAGGTTTCCATATGTATGAAGCCTGGAAGGTTTTCCTTGCAAATTCGAAGCCTAGAAGGGTTTTCGCTGAAAGAATAAAATCCAACATAAATTTATGGCCGCCATTCATTAATATAGGCAAATTAAATTGCTATATGACTACTAATGTGAAAGATCTTTTTTCGTTGAGAAGCTTTTTTGTGCTTCTCGTTGTTGATCTGGAGGAGCTTCTCTCTTCATCTTGCTATTATCAATCTATAACTGCTTCAATCCAATCCAAAAAGGGTTTTCCATGATATAATTAATCAATTCTTGGAATTTCTGAAAGTTATTTGATCAAATCCGGAATCATGAAGTTCATAAAATTCTGTACAGACGTCTCCATGATTCTGAAGCGGAGGTTTATGATATTTGCAGGACGATTTCTTACATGTGGGAAGGGCAAGTTCTCCCATAGGAATGTTCTTTCCTTCCTTTTCTTTGTGCTATCTAAGCACGGACAATTTTTTTAGGGGATGCAAAACATGGTCTCCATGCCTTGCCGCAAAACAAATATGATGGACGAAGCTGATGGGCTAGACCGATTTTGAAGTACAGAGTGTTTTTTATACACAAAGATGAAAAGGGCAGAAAAAATGTTCGTTCGCCTAGCCCTGATTTGTTTATTCGTTTGACAGTGGGTTCACAGCGAGTTCAATATTTTTGTCCCTGGCTGCTAATTGCCTGTAAGGCATAAAAAATACAAAGACACCTCTCTGAATCGTCTATCGTATACCAAATATGTTTTTTTTTTTTTTTTTTTTTTTTTGCTTTTTTCTTAGATGAGTAGTACCTTAAGCTTGATAATTCAAATGTATGGCAGACATGGTTGTGATGATAAAAGATCTGACATTCATTATAGCCCCAAGCATTTGAAGGAGGTAGGAAACTTACTTGTATATATCCCTATTTGGTGAGGCAACAGGTATGCCAACCATGAATTAGGTCAGGAAGAACTGAAACATTTTCCGCAGATGCAATAAGATGGCATCTCTCCAGGTGCTCTTACCTTTATTTGCTCCTTAAACTAGGAGAGCCATATGGCTATACAATGTTACAAGATATGGAGAGAGGGGATAAATATATATGCTATTACATGCATCTAACTTCTCACGGTTGCATTATGCCAGTCTGATTAATATTGGACAACAATGCTTTAGATAATTATGAAGAAAGAAATATGCAATCTCTCCAATGCTAGATCATTTACATGCATGGTTGATCTTCTTGCACGATCAGGGCATTTTACACGAGGCAGAGAAGCTTCTTCAAACTGCAGCTTGTGCGTTGATTAAGGAAACATAGACATCTTTACTCATGCTTGCAAACATATGGGGAAACAGAGTTAGGGGTCAGGTTTAGGGTTGGCGACAAACATTTGTACAAATTCTGGTAAATTTGGTATGTATATTTTCAATTTACATTAAAACAAAGCAAATGTACATAAATGTTCTTTCTTCAACACCTATGATCACATATATGCAAAGAGTGATAGGGCCAAGGATCTTGGCTGCAATTGCTAGCTCACTTGATGCATGTGCAGGTACATCAGGTGCAAAGTTGTTGGTAGTTTCACAAAGGAGTTTGCATTGAATGCAATTTGGAACAAATGTATCTATGTGCTCTCACTTTGGTTAGCATTTTGGAAGCCTACTATGATTTAGCATCATTTACCATGGGTGTTGCCCTTATTGATAGATATGAGAGATGACCCACTCTGTTAACAGACCAAATGGATGCCAAATGTGGATTGCTTGCTTGCAAAGGTCTAATGTTCATATGTGCCAAATATATTAGTATGTTATACCTTGATGTATCTATAATTTCTCATTTCAGCTTTGTGGGTCTTTAAGTGGTCAGTCTTAGATTAATATTGTTTTTTAGGGTTTGGATGGTATTCCAATGAATAAAACAAATATCGTAACATGTATTGGGCACGTTTCTCAAAGAAAGGTTATTTTGGAACAAATAGGCTTGGGACAAAGGCTTAGTTGTTTTGTTGCAAAGCTTTTGGTGGTTGTCCGTGTGTGTTTTAGGGAAGGGCATTTGTCTCATAAGAATGGATGCTCTCTAGACTTGAGAACCATTTATAATGAATAGACATCAAATTGCAATTCATGTATTTACAATCATAGAATGTACATGCACGACACGTTCAACCGACCATTGCTACAAAATGATGAATTAGGAAGCTACCGTGACTCTAATGGCAATGCTTGACCACAAAATCATCTCCGTATAAGTTACCATCTAAACAAGCGCAAGTACTATAACATTTGCTCCATAATAACCACCACCACCAACCATAACAAAGAAGTTTGCCGCAACTGTAAACATCAGCGCACTTCTATGCTCATATTCGATGCACTCTATTAATTCAATGGTCTTGTTTAAAGACCATTGAAGTAGGTGAGATACATGGCTTTATGTCGTGAAAGATGGATGCGCTGTCACTGAATTCCATTATGTCAAAACTAGTAATGAAGAGGGATAAATAATTCCCCAACCTCGAGCACCTTTTTTGAGCAAGATGGAGTTTAACAACTTCAATTGGTGTTAAATGATAGCCACCAAATACAGGAACGTGTGACTCATTGTAAAATAACAATTACTCTCAAAGTTAGCAAGGTTTGGACCCCTTAATGATAGAAAAATGAGGAATGCAGTTCTGGACTGGTGGAAAAACTGCTAGTTTCTCTAAAGTTTGAACAATCACCACAACATGTTAAATCCCTTCAAAATTTCTTCCTAGAATTCAAGGACCTTATTTCTCAACACTTATCACAATTGTTGCTATTCTAAAGGTTTTCTCTACTTATGCTTTAGATAATCCTAAAGGAGTATTTTTTTTACCATGACCACTAAATGATTGCCCTTATTGATAGATATGAGAAATGACCCACTCTGTTAACAGACCAAATGGATGCCAAATGTGGACTGCTTGCTTTCAAGGGTCTAATGTTCATATGTGCCAAATCTATTAATATGTTATACCTTGATGTATCTATACTTTCTCATTTTAGCTTCGTGAGTCTTTAAGTGGTCAGTCTTAGATTAGTATTGTTTTTTCGAGTTTGGATCGTATTCCAACGAATAAAACAAATATTGTAACATGTATTGGACATGTTTCTCAAAGAAAGATTGTTTTGGAACAAATAGGCCTAGGACAAAGGTTTAGTTGCCTTGTTGCAAAGCTTTTGGTGGTTGTCCGTGTGTGTTTTAGGGGAGGGCATTTGTCTCATAAGAATGGATGCTCTCTAGCCTTGAGAACCATTTATAATGAATAGTCATCAAATTGCAATTCATGTATTTAGAGTCATAGAATGTACATACACGAGACGTTCAACCGACCATCGCTACAAAATGATGAAATTAGGGAGCTATATAATGTGACTCTAATGGCAATGCTTGACCATAAAATCATCTCTGTATAAGTTACCATCTAGACAAGTGCAAGTACTATAACATTTGCTTTATAATAACCATCACCACCAACCATAACAAGGAAGTTTGCTGCAACTGTAAACATCAGTGCACTTGGTGGAGTGGCTTTAACCGCGGAGATTTAATGGTATCATCACACCATGATTAAAGAATTACAAAAATATATTCACTTTACTCACTAATTAGAGTACCTTCTCATTAACATAGTTCATGATCTCATGATCTTAGACCATGTTAGAACAATTGACTGCACACGTAATAATTAACTATGCCCCACCGTAATAAACTTGGGCTTCTGCAGTCAAGTACCGCATCCAGCACTGTTCCGTCACTAACCACGAAGTCCCTGACCCCTCTCACCAGTGCAAGGGCCCGTGGCTCTTCGAGATGCTTCCAGAACCTATAATCCCTATAACTAACACACGCACGCACACAAAAACAAAAGAATAGTAGAAATGCTACATGTTCAATGCCCCACAATTAACCTCGTTATTTGTCAGTAGAGGAGAAAAAGCATCACTCTAATACCAATGTTAAAATCCCTTGGAAGAGGCCACTGGCCACCATGAACCCCACTCCTTGAGTCCCTTGGACTCCTCACACCAAACTTGCGTTGATCCCTTCGATCAATACTGCAACATAGTCAGTACCCAAGTTCCCCGAACGATTCTAATTGGTATCCTTCCCTTGAGATCTATGATCTCTTATACAGCATACCAACTCTAGTGGCATGCAACCGCGCATATGCATGCATGCATGCATGCATGCATGTAGTGAACAACCACTTAAGTGCTTGACTTTAGACACTTGGCACTTCTATTATGCATTAATGCCGCTTGTCTCTTAAACCTATAATCCTTAGGTTTAATACCCCTATATGACCTAGGACCCACCATATGTATGTAACATATGTTATATGACTAGAGCTTAACATATGTACGTAATAACAGTTGCTTCATGTATGCAGCACCTTTGACTTGTTTATCTGCAATGGTCTAGCAATGCCCATCCTCTATGAGCTACACTTGTAGGCAGGAGAACCAAAGGGGCGGCTCCAGTGTTGTGGATTACATGATGGTAGCTGTGCGTGATCTGCACCTTCTCACCCACCTTCGTATTGGCATAGATAATAAAGATGAACAAATGGATTCGGATCATCAACCACTCTTCCTACATGTAATTTGGTGACTGTTGCCCCCAAAGGGCAACATACTAACCTTTGTTCTATGCATTCGGACTAGGTCAAATCACTCTTGAAGACTTGTTTGAAGTTTCAAAGACCTTGGTAGTCAACACTGATGTGAATGTTAAAAGAAGCTCATTTTCAAGATCAACTGAAAGCACTCAAGGTCAAATCCCATTGTAGGTACTTTATTTGAGGTCAAAATGCTTAGTTAAAGATATGCTCTAGATGATTCTGGGTTATGAAGATTGGAAGACAATTGTAAGGCATTCGTTTGAAGTTTGAAAGTTAATGTTTGGAAGATCCCCATGGTATATGTTTCTATATTCCAGTCATTTTCCCATTTTCACACCTACATTCCATTTTCCATCCACCGCTTTGCATTTTTGCCTAGCCATTATTCTTCCTCCTTTCACACTTATACCACAGCCCCACCAAATCCAGTTTGCCATGTTACCTCTTTTTGAACTTGTTTAACACTAGAGTTATCCCATGATGGACCAGAAATGGTTCATTTGCATTCTTTGCTCTAAAATTCATATAAAATCAATATCTCAATTTTCAACCAAACCCTTCTTATAAGTTCATATATGGCAGTCATGTTACACAAGAAAAATACCTAAAAATCCATCAGCTTCCATTCTTGAAAGTTATGCTTAGGTGAATCCAAGGGGTCAAACCAAAACTGTCTCATGTAAATAAAGTAAAATTGTCTCAAATTTTTTTTTTTGATTTTTTTATTACTCTCTTATCTTTCTAAACGAGATAGAGAGTAAAGTACAAAAATATGCACCTCAATCTGAGGTCTGGGACGAGAGATAGGACCATTCGAACATGACATGGTCAAAACTGTCTAATGTGAACCAATAAAACCAAATCATTAACTTTTGCCCAAAAACGAGTTTTAACTTGAGATTTGGAACATAAGTAGTAGACAAGTTGGTTCATACAAGAAAAATATTCATTGACCTTCATTTGAAAGTTTTGGATTTTTTCTTTTCTTATAATTTATAGCACAAGCGACTTTTAATTTAGTCTCTATTGAGGAAAAAATATTAAATATTGCCCTCTAAAATTTACATGACGAAAGTTAACAATTATATGAGACTGACACAAAAAACAAGTATGCAAAAATAACATAGCGTTTGTTCCAAATAAATCAAGAAAGGCCATTACCCATGCGTCCATTACTGGTCCACAATCCATTGAAAATGAATAACTATTGGGCCTATCCAGAGGATCATGTGCAGTGCATAGAAGTGCAACTTTGATAGCTAAGAGGAACTCTTCCCATTCTGACGACTCTTGATCAAACAACCTAAGTAGAAGAGGGTCGAATAACTCTGGGATTTCTCGGTCTAACATATCCATAAGATATCCAATGCATGTCCAACAGATGCAACTGGATCCGGGAAGATGGGGGCTTGGCCATTCTGGATCTGGCGCTGCATAGTAAGGTGTTGGTCTCCAAGTTTGTTTGGAGCA
>JAANSK020305375.1:0-19380 GCA_011763485.2 Isoetes engelmannii
GGGGGGGGGGGGGGAGGGGGGGGGGGGGGGGGACCATCAGGTCTATTAGATATTACATATCCTGAGCATATGCTCGTGAACATTCAAGACAGGACACATATTTGAGCCCTTTGTGATTGAGACCACTGCCCATACACAGGCATTGTGACAAGTTTTTAACGAAGTGCTTGCATATAACAAAATATTATCTCGAACAAAGAGCACATCTAATAAGGTTGCCCTTATTAAGGGCTATGAAATTATTCTCCAGATCATAAATTGACTTAGTGAAATTTAGACTAAGAAAACATTCTTTATCATTCCTTCTTAATGCTAACCATTTTTTAGATGGCGTATCAGAGCCCGAGATTGCGACCACATCACAACCAAGGAGAAAAATTTGATCTTCATCACCATCTGTGGACCTCAAGGTAAGTATCGTTTTTTGCAATTTTGCATAAGTCCAAGTTGGAGATACTGCGGGCCCAAATTTTATGACTTCCTTTTTGTTCTTATGCTCTTTCAACCTTTTTTGGGCAAGTATATTAGCTTCATTTTCTGCCTTTTCTAAGGTGGAAATTGACGTGGATGCTATCCACATCACTCCCTGTACATAGGAATGAAAATCTTAGAACATAAAGATGCTTCAAGTAAGCCTGTTAGTTAGGTTGGAAGGGTAAGATGAAAAACATAATGATGTTAGATATTTGGAGAAAATAGGGATTAAAAAATATTCATTATCACTTCCAACACCTTCTCAAGGAAGTGTCACTTTTTGCAAGCAAAATAGAGCATTACCGGGATGCACAACCTAGCAATAGAAAGCTATCAACCTGTTTGAAGGTATGTGCAAACTAACCCTTTATTTTTTATGAACTCACTTCATTTTTCAGACATAAGTCCTATGCATATCATGTCACTATTTGACACCAAGCCCCATAGGACAACATAGTCACTAAAACTAAGACCATGTTGAAAGCATTAAAACAAGGGGATTTTGCTTCATGATTTCAGGAATTTCACCAAAGAAGTTTCTGAAGTATATCTTCAATTTTAGCTTCTCATCAATCAACCTTATCTCTTCTCATTAGAATGATGCTAAAGAAACATAATCCAATCCATAAGACTAGAAGCATTTATAAATATGAATTGAGAAGCTTAAAAACATAAGCAGTCGTCTAGAGCAATGTTGAAATGATAACGTATCTATATACTCATGCACTAGTTATTGACTTAAACACATGATCATCGTCCTTCTATCTCTTCGTCGTGTGCTTCTAGCATGTTTGTTGATTGTATCTGAGAATGATTTAGATGGAACCTACATGCTCGAAGACCTAGATATGTTTTTGCTATTATGCAAACAATGACTAGTTGTTACTATTTACAATGTTGCATATCTATTTACCTACTGGATTTATAGATTGTGTTGGAATATAGGTTCTTGAATCTTAAGGATATTCTTTACTCTATGGAGCATTGAACATTGAAAAAAGGCATAATTACATTGAAAGTGAAAAGACAAAATAGTAACGGATGACATAATAGCAATGGATGTGGCAGTGGTCTTGGGTTTTTTTCCACGTGTTCCCTCCCCTCTTTTTGGGGGGAGTGGGGTCATCATAGCTAACGAGAATGGCGTTCCATAAGTTGTTCCGGTTTCAAACACCATGTTTTATAGCATGCCGCCACGTTCCGTGAACGTCAGTTCGAATTTTGAATAAGTAGTTTACTGAGCACGGTGTTCCGACAATGTTCCAGAAAGCCCAGAAAGTTTAGAAGCTCGTTCCAAACTACAAATCATATATAAGCTATCTTAAAGACATAGGGTTAAGATCATGTTGATCTATTTTTATTCAATGGTGCAACCAAGCTTCAATAATCGTGAAAATGGAATTGACATCATCATCCACTAGAGGGGATTCATGGGAAAAAGGCAAGTATTCTGGAGCGGTGCACTTCCAAAGACTATCACTTTCAAGGACTATAACGCAGAAGGAAAATGAATTATACTACTAAGAGCAACAAGTAATCAATTTTGACTCATATATAAGATTTTTGAATATGTATCACGTGAACCATGTAATCTATGAATTAGTATCGTCTCTTATTTATGAAGAGATTGGAGCACAGACTTTCTTGAAGTTCATTTTTGCTATTATCATTCGTTATCCTTCGTAGATTTTCAAGCTGAAACGTAGTTCAACATGTTAATTAGCTTATGGGAATGCCAAATCCAACATCAAGTCTTTTCTTTTCCAGGTGCCGTTTTCAAGGTGTGCTATTTTCAAGCTGCCATTCTGGGTCCGGGTCTGGGTAGCTATGTTGGAGAGAAGTCTTCCTTAAAACGACTAGGCTAAGCTACTCTAGTAAATTTAGGATAGGCTAGTAAAACTGATGCCCAAAACCAAAATTATGCACAACTTAAAAGCCATAAAAACGTGAATCGAGAAGCTATGCAAAAAGATATACAGTTATCTAAAGCAACATTCAATTGATAAGGATATCGATTGGCAAGGATATCAGCTGAGAAATGGGCAACCCAAACTAGTAAATTTATCCACTCAAACGCATTATCATCATATGACTTAAAAGGGAATGATATTTTTTCCAAACTAGTTAATTTAAAGTCTTGGCGTAATTGAGTCTTAAAGGATATAAAAAAGGGCAAATTAGACATACTCTAGGATGAACAAATGTAGTAGATGATCTAGTAATATGAGGGAAGGAATATCTATAATGATATGCAGCCATGCCTTATAAAATAGGATGTCATCAACAATGAATCATTAAGATTTTTGACTTGTTGCTGTAAAATGGAATATCCTTTCACTTCCTGCAGCTTCAGGGGAATGATTTAAAGTTCTTTCGTCATGGATTTGAAGTGGGGACCTGCTAATTCATCTGCAAACTGCTGCTCTAGGGAACACAGATAAGACCATGTTTGGCGGATAAATTAGCAGGTTTCCACTTCTAATCCATGACAAGAGAACTCCAAATCATTCCCCTGAAGCTGAAGGAAGAGAAAGGATGTTCCGTTTTATAGCAACAAGTCAAAAATCTTAATGATTCAATAAAACCTAAGAGAGTTCAAAATGATATAAATTAGCTGATCTAACATGAGCAGTAAAACCTAAGAGACTTCTGAAGGATATGAATTAGCTGGTTTGACATGAGCTGTACTTATCAACGACATGAGTAACTCCAAATGAGCTTCGTACAAAGATGCAATTAAAAATCACTTCCATGAGATAAAGATGGTTTCATCCAACGCCCCAGGTATTTGAATATTCACCTAGCGCATAAAATGAGACATGTTGTTGGGCAGCTCACAACCTCATCGAGCTCAAAGGGGATTTGCAGATTATGTCATTTAACTGTAATTGAGTGTGAGGAACACTTCTTTTTTCACATGTCCAGTATCTTATGAAATACGCGGCATGTTCTGTTGCCTCTTCCTGGACCTCCCTCTCAAAACTCATCAAATATAAGGACCAAAAGATTGTATAGCTCTATTCCTTCACAATGAGTGGTCATAGAAGAAATATGTTGAAGGAGCATGCTGGTGGAAAAACTGAACATGAAAATGACCCTAGACAAATCTTTTTCTTATTGGAGGTGATAATAATAATAATAAACGGAAGTCAAACCCTCTACCTTGACCATCTATTCTATTTCAAGAGGGGTAACCATGAAAAATAAAGCAGGTAGCAAAGAAAATACATAAGCAATCCTTTAAAAGAGGAAACAAGTCTGATATCGCCTCATACTTTGAGCCGGTGGCTAGGAAGAAGATAAAACTTTTCTAGTTTCAATGTTTCATTCTCTATTTTCTCCATTTTTTTGCAACACATCTAATAGGTTGCAATGCACCTCTAGATGTATATGATTGCTTAATAATTGGTCTCATTGATCCGAGCGGCCTCTCATAGACGTTAATATAATCTTTCTTACTTCATCTTAATGTGAGAAAGCCTTTCAGAGTACTCGTGAAAAGCTGTTAATCAGTAAGCTCATCCCTAGCAGAAATTATTTCTCCTTCAAGTCTTTGATCTTCTCAAGTGAGTCTTTCATAATTTTTTAGTTAGCCTACATGAGGGTATCTAGCATTTCCTGTACCATAAGTTGTTGGCCAACATCAAGTCCAACCTGCACAAAGTTCTCTCAAATACTTCTATGTGTCTAATAAAAGTATTACAATCTCTAGATCCCTTTCATTCTGTTGTGACAAGAAAGCTCAAATGCTTAAGGGATTCTTTATCGCGCTTGACTTCTTTAATCATTTTTGGTGTTCATTTGGAATCAAGAACACGGTCTGATCCTTTAATCCATGCACTACAATACCATCAAGGATAGAAATAAAGGATGCACTCCAAAGATCTTGTTAGCCATGAAGATCAAATGTGAGGAAGTATGTCAAAAATCAAGAATAGAATAGATTCTTTATCGCCCATGGAGACCAATGGGCCTATGGGACCTAAACAAAGAGAACAACAAGCTAATTACTGTCAGGACTAAAAAACACCCACCCCGAAGAGTTTTCGAGGGAAAACCTTTGGCAGTAATAAGTATGCTAACATATTGTACAATAATATAGTGCCATTCAATATCGCACCGGTAGACACAGTTGAGTCCGTGTATCCAAAAGGAATGTCAAACCCAGTCAATCTAGTCATAGAAGTAACGTCCTCCTCTATTATGAGCTGTGGTGGACCTTCTTGGGGTGACACCTCATTATGAACCCTATCAGAATCATACAGCTGCATCGGGTACTGCTCCCACTGGTCTTGAGAGATGTTGCTTATCGATTGTGTAGGCTTCTGCAACACTCCTTTGCATAATGTTTTGGGATGTCGCTCAAGTAGATAGAACCATACATTGTGCTTCCTTGCCGTTAAGGAACGCTTTGTACTGTTTGATCACCTGCAGTCTGGAAATGGGGTCAATTACCAACTTGAGCTATTGTTAAGATCCTTTAACTCAGCATCGAACCACTATTTTCGAGAGAAGCCTGCCGAAGAACTTCTTGCATGTGTCCTCCCAAAGCATCTGTCTGCAACACAAAGAAGGACTGTGGTCAACTTGCCAGTTTGTCTTCTAAATGGGAAGTTGAAAAATTTTGCTAAGTTCCGCAACTAGCAGGTCGCCATAACTCTCTGCCTGGCCGTAATCCAGACGTAGCTGAGGTATATGGAACCTGACTTGGCAGTGGACCTGTATAGGTTGCCAATCCACCTCGAAGATGAGGGGCTGGTGATCTGAATCTACCTCCTCATCCCTGCTGTCTATTCACACCTCTTGATGTCTGATGAGATGCAGATCTTGCTCGGTCACAAGCACTTAATCAAGTACACTGGATCCTCCTCATTGAGTCTTCTGTCGACAAGTGTAATAGGAGGAGGATGGCCATTGCCTGAGACCATTGCCAATGAGCAGATCGAAGATAAAATAGTAAGACACCCGAAATCAGCACAGATCTGAAAAGATATAGAAAAGTGATGCAATTCCTGACCAGAACTGGTTGGAAATGGATCAAATCTAAAACAATTTCAGTAAAAAATCACATAAAAAATGTTATAACTAGAAAATGTTGATCCTCCAAAGATATGAAGACAAAAATCAGCCTCTCTAGAAGAAAACCAAGAGAAAAAATGACATTGTTTTTTAAATTATGACAAAAAATGAGCTTCAACTAGCCTTTTTAACAAGAGTTGCAATATCTTCTCAGTATTCCACAGATTTCACAAGAATCTAGTCCTTAGAATCATTAAATAAATCTACTATAGTCTAGAAGATCCCAGCTCCAAATGCTCAAATATAGGAAAAACTATCTATAATGGCATGCAACTATGCTTTTATAGATAAGGCAGATCATCCTATAACTAAAGGATGGCATTTATGAACAATGCTGAGCCACCAATTTAGTGTATGGTCATCAATTTTGATAACTAATGACACCCCTTTTATGCTGACCTTTAGGTTATAACACTTAATATATGACACCCTCAAAAATTTGACAAGAGAAAAGTCCTTCCGACAAAGCGTAATATAATACCATTACTCCATTTGATTATTATTAGACAAAGATAATGAAAGTGGGCCCAATCTTTGTGCATAGTTAGATCATGATATCAATCCAATTTATAATGTAGGGATGAAAAACACAAACGGATTACTACAACTTGGGCCTGTCACACAAACCTCATACTCGCCATTGATGCAGTGGAATGAAAGAGGCCCTCCAGGAGCCGTGTTCTTTATCTTTGGCTTAATCATGTAAACAAGTAGAATAAGCTCCAAAACAAATGTCAAGAAGACTCCCATCAAGAATGGACACATGTAACTCAAGCTAGAAAAGACGATAGAAATATTATGAGTGAGAATCATGGAAATAATTAAAATTTGAGCTTAATTAGCACTTTCCAATGCCTACCTTAAAAGATCCATTCCACGAATTTCCAACTGGTTTATCAATGCTCATAACGATCCTGTTAAGTTGTCTTCTCAAATCAGCTCTATCTTTTGCAAGAGCCTTAACCAACATACGGCTACAAATAGAGAGCCCTTCATTTGAGAGGACTAAAACGTAGGTACATAGTTCCTGGAGCAGTTTGGAAACCAACACGATGGAAATTTGTTGCCCACAATTTTGTTGTGATCATGCTTGAATAAACCCAAATCATAGTCCTTTTGCCTCTACTCTGGTTTTTTCTTATCCAATCGAATTCCATTGTCTTCACCAATTCATGTTACTTATTAAGCTTATTCAAAAACATATTTGTCGTGAAGAATACATCTATAGAGCTTTCTTCATAGGTGGCAAGGTAGAACAGGATGTAGCAATTCAAATCCACAGCCAAAATTGTACCCTAAAGTTGATGATGCACCAGAAGATTTGTTGGATATGACCATTGGCATCATGTGGTCTTCTGATGTGGACATTGCAAAACACAAAACCTGCGCATAATTTGAAGTCATAAACAAAAGAACTAGCAAACTAGCAAACTAGCAAAGAGGTGCAACAAAAAGTTTTGAGCCTTAAGCACAATGTGAAGCTACTACAATCAAGAAAAACAACATTGAATGCACTTGTCATATTTTATATAACTTGAATAACAAATGCATCTGCGTAGCAACATATGCCGTATGTCATATGGTGCTACTCATTTTATGTCTCATGTATTAAGAAACTTATGACACCATGTCAAATGTCATGTTTGGCATGCCATTAGTCTCACTTGCTATAGTTGCTATAGTTGTGTCACGTATCTACAATACTAGTAGTTACTATTGCATGTCTTGCTTACAAATATCACGATTGTGTGTCGCTATATAACATGGTTGTGCCAAGTGCCGTATGATACTAGAAGTGTTGTTATATGTCATGGTTGTGTCACGTGTCATATAATACTAGATGTGTTGTTGTCTCCTCTTTTGCATTAGCATGTACGAAGATATTTAATTCGTCTCCAACTAGAGGTCTCGCATTTACATGGCATAAGCAAACCTTTGCTTTTGTACCCAACAAAATTTGTGTGATTGGCATGTGAGGTAACTTATTTATAAAAGATAAATTTCATTAATTTTTATTTGTTTTTATTATTTTTTACAAAAGGAATTATGCATTTTTTGTAGCAAATATATTAAGTTGTGATATTCAACACTAAGACGTGGTATATTAAGTTGTGGTTTTTGGTTGGTGGTATTTAACAAGATGATTTTTTGTAAGAATGATAATTATTATTGTATATTGTATATAAGACTGATTCCTTTCTTACTTATGGCATTGTTTTAGCATCGAAATCCTAAATGGCATGTGCTGGAGAAATGCGTGTGAAATTAGAAGATGTTAAACCTTATGTAACCACATCTTTTTAAGTCTTTACAAATGCTTTCGAGATCATGTATTTCTAAATGCATTACATACCACCTGGTACCATATTATAAATGCCTTTTGACATCTTCAAAACACAAAGTAACGGATATTTACTAGAAATTCATTTATAAGTTAACTAACTAACCAATCTTACACCAAATCGATATGTTACAAAAATCAAGATGGTTTTAGACTCATGCACCTATCTAGCTAGACTAACATTTTAGAGTGATGGATACAATTACAAAACAATGCTTGAGTTTTATAGAGAAATTGGGACGTGTTCACAACAAGCACCACGCAAGCAAATAGTTAAGCCATTGTGGGGCGCAATTATGTACTTGATCACAAGTGAAATACTAATGAGCTGACCAGCAGAACCATGCAGTTCCTGTTGTGAAATAGAAGTCTTGCTATACCAGGACAATTAAACAATGCGTATGTCCTCTTAGTGCTAGAGAATTTTATTTCAAACATAACTAGGGATTGGTTAACAACAAGACACACACAATCTAGACATTCACATGGACATAAAATAATACTGTTAGGACTACTATAGCATCTGCATGATACAAACAAACACATACATACACATTGGAAAACTATCTGGATAAACTCAATTCAAAATAGGTTCCTTGTACTCATTTATTCTTAGACCCAGCTTACTGTCCTTGCACATCTTAAGTTCCAAGGCTATAGGCAATCTTTGATGTCTAACATGAAACCAAATTTCTTGTTCATCTAGTGGTCTTTTGCACAGGTAAACTATAAAAGCACCTCATCAACATATTTGAAATGCATTTTAACTACTAGAGGTAGGCTAGTTAAGCTTCCTTACTTTGCTCTAGGCAAATGATCCATTGATGAATTCTAGGCCATTGGTTGCTAGCTTAAAAGCCATTAACATCTATTGAAAGTCAATTCTTAAGAAACAACTACATTTCCTCCTGTACTTTCAAGAGGTAGTTCGCATGGGGGATGAGCGGCTACTTAAGGGGGCCTTAGCAGTCGCAATGGGTCCACAACGCCTTAAAGCATGCTGGAATGACAAGCAGGCCCAGTGGCTCTCCCAATGGCATGTACAGGCACACAAGTGCGTGCAGGTGCGCACAAAGAAGCAAGAGAAACTAAAAACATGCCTAGACACTTCTTTCCTCAGCAAGCTATGGAATGCGGAGGCTCTGACGCAAGTCAAGCTGACACACTACAGATAGCAGGTGAATCCCACACTCACGCGGGGCCCACACCAATACCTACACACCCCTTTGTCCATGAAAAAAGTAGGCTGATAGCTTCCATTCGCACAGGTGGGTATCGCCTCCGCATTGAAAGGTGTTGGGCAAGGGAAGCACGCGAGGACAAGACTTGCTAGTGCTGCCACCAAGGGGCCATTGAGGATGAACATCATGCTCTGCAAGCCTGCCGCTCGTATGAACAGATTAAGTCGCAGTATCCTCAGCTCGTAGTGTCTAACCAACCACTGCATCGTCATCTGTTGAGCACTGACTTAGTGGAATCTCTTGGATCATAATTTCAGGAAGTCATGGACGAGGGAAATCGGCTCTGCCCTTCTGGGCCATGATGGCATCTTGCTATATAGTATACCAGCATGTTTATTATTGCCAACGTTTTTCCCTCGAAAACCCTTCGGGACAAGGGTTTTTTCATCCTGGCCGTAATGCGCTTGCTATTTTCTCTTTGTTTGGGTCCCATAGGCCAATTGGTCTCCGTGGACGATAAAATAAATTCTATTCTATTCTATTCTATTCTATTCTTATTCTATTTAGGATATTGCAGATCACATTGCAAGAATAAGAGACAAGTATCTTATGGCCCATTCCCTTTTCATCTAATGTAGGAGGCATTTTCAAATGATCTATAGGAGAACTGTGGTTAACTAGGCTTAAATGTCAGAAGTTGTCATGTCCAATGTTAATATAGTTAGTGCAGTACCCAGTCCAATCATAAAATTTCATAACTGTTTTTTGTTTATGTGTGTATCTCATGGCACATCTGACACATCGCTTTTTCATGTGCTGCAAGAGACAATTCAAATAAAGCATCCAAGGCTAATTGTGCTTAGATGTTAGATGTTGCCCTAATACAAACTCTAGCTCCAATGCTCATACAAAAAGTATTGAACTTTTGAAGCTAATGCAAGTAATCCCCACACCTTGCCCTTTTTTTGAACCTTTGAAGCTAGTCCTAGTCTACAAGTCCATTTATACAATTCTTGCAACTTGCTTCCTTTTCTTTTCTTTCTTTCTTTCCCCCCCCCCCCTTTTTTTTTTTTCCCTTTCCGTTTTTTGTTAAGGATACATGTTGCATTTGCTTGAACAAGACCAACTGAGGCCAATATTGCAAGATAACAAAAAGTGACAGCTTCTACCCACTATAACCTACAGATGGTGTCAATTGACATGCAAACTTTAACTTTTGGCATTGAGCAACGGACAATGATGTCAATTGAGCGACAGACAATGATGTCAACTGATATTCAAGTGATTGAATATATGGGTTGTCCTTGCATCCCATATCCTATTTGTAACCAGAGTGAAGGAAATACATAGACTATCTTGTGAATAAGATCATTCTCTTACACCACATAGGAGGTACGCAATTCATTGTTTTTTCTTAATCTGCTAGCTAATTACTCCAAAGGTAGAAGACCTCTAGTTTCCTAGTGAAATACAAGAGTTCTACTATCTAAAATTGAGTGCCATCAACAAATATGAAAAGCTAAAGTATGAAATGATTAATTTGGCCTTGGCATTTGAAAGTGCATATTAGAAAAGCTCTTAATTCCATGAACATTAAATTTACTCAGATGTGAGAAAGATTCATTAATCTTGACCTGTTAGATTCAAGAGTTGCAATAAGGTATAAAAGAAGAAATTGGAGAATTGAACCCCAGGCCCCAAAAGACATATTTTCCCCTCATTCTAGGAAGTTAATAAATTTCTCTTTGAAAAGAGAGTTTAGCTTGTTTAAAATAGAACTTTCAAGTTCTAGATCGACCTATACGAGCATTAAAGTCTCCAAAAAGATTACTGCAGATGGGCAGTAGAAAAAAAGTATGATGAAAGTTTGATAAAATTCAACAGCGATTTAAAATGAAAGAATTAGACAGAGAAGATATAGGCTTCCCTCCATTTCAATTGGATCAGCGCTTTAAAACGAAGAAAAGTTGAACAGAAAAGATGTAGACTTACCTACGCTTCAGTTGAAAGAAAAATGTTTAGGCATTTCGTGTAGGCAATTTGTGTTATGCAAAAGAACACAGTACTGCTTATTTGCCATGCCATATATGACGAGAGCATTGCCTTTCATGAGACGGGTTTCCCCAAAAACAAAGAAAGACGTACACTTTGTCTCCTTCTCTAATGTCAGCATATACCTGTAAATTAGAGGCTGCAATTCCTTCTGTTGAGAAGATCTATGGAGCAAGGATTCTTGCAAGAAGAGAGAAAGCGACTCACAAAATACAATTCTTTAGGACGTTCTTCTGCATCTCCGTGCCAAATTTCTTATTCAAATTTATCCAACTTCACCCAAAGTAATGATTTCATGAAATAATTTGACACCCCAAAATATAAATATCAAACTGTAATACCCAGGTTATGAGAGATCAAACAGAAACTTGACTAAGAATTCTACAAAGGAAGGAGGTCCTTACGTGTCATAATTCGCAGTCAGAGACACACAAAGTATGCAAAATCTTATTTCTGGATAATCCTTGAGTTGGAAACCCAGCCACTAAACCAACAGCACAGCCTAATGTCATTCATGATCTTAATTTATTAAAACAAGCCTAACTTCCATAAGCAGCAAGCGTTTTGTCATCCCGAAGATGATCATTCATCGACTGAATCATTTTCCATTTGTTTATCATAGAACTCCAACTAATCCATGAGAATTCTTTCCCATTTGCCCAAAATGCAACTCGAGCATATGACCTAAGGTGCGTTTTTCTCGTGGCACTTAGAACATTTCAAGAATTCAACCGAACTGAACAAATCAGGCTCTATTGATATTTTATTAAGAAAATTCTCAACTTGATCTATTTGCCCTGCTCTGCCTAAAAGTGAAAGCATGAATCTGCAATGATCTGCTAGTGGTCTAAAGAGATAATCTTGTAACATGGAATAAAAAATAATGATAACCTTCATCACTTAAACCCCCTACAACAATGAATTCTTACCTCTTACTCTTGAGTTTTTGTAAGCTTTCAGCAATAGCAAGTTGCTGCATGCTCAAGTTCTGCAAAAAAGCAATATGCACCGTGATAACTCCAAATGAGACGAGTTAAAAGTTAAATGCAAATAATCTTTAGACATCTACCTCACAAAGCATTGGTGTTCTCATTGTATTATTGGACTGTTGGCTGAGAGGCCCTTTCTCTCTACCGTTTCTGTACTATTAAGTGGCAGCTTATTCCCTCTGCCCACTAGAAACCAGCATCTCAATCTCATCTACATAAATCTGTACCATTGATCGTAGTAAACTGTGTGCAAGCATTTCACCATATCTGGGACTTTATGCAGGTTTTCAGGTTATATCATGGTTATTTAAAAGCAGGAATTTGTAGAAGCTGGTAGTATATGTGGTTGTATTTCTTACTAGAATTTGATGTTAATGTATTGGTTTCAATGGCCAGTTTTACCAAGTAAGAACAACCAATGTGCTAAACTATGTAATGACAGGAAAATAAGAGAGGTTGCAATAGGTTGCAGGGCCGAACCAGCAATTGAATTACTGGAAATATTTAAGTGGCTTCTGCTTGACAGGTTCGTACACATCCAATTAGTTAGTACACACCCAATTAGTTAGTACTCACCCAATTGGTTAGTCAAGTTCAATTGCCTCCAGGCATGGGATTTAAGGCCCCTCTGGACCCCTGATGGAATAGTATTTCCCTGTGCCATCCATAATCTTTTACTTCCTACCAAGTTCTGAAGGGCATAAATAACTTCACTTAGGGTCCTTCTCTGTCCTCCTTCCCTTGCATTCATGCTTAAACAATTTGAGCGCAATAAGGTGCACTAGCAAACCTGCTTGTCATAAGCAACTAAAAATTCATGCGGATGTGGATGTTTTTTTAGCAGTCCTAACAATTGTTCGCTTGTTTCATAAGTTGTCTAAAATATTATGATTCTCATACAGTCATGTCTTTGACACAAAGTGAAATAGAGTTTTCTATGGAAATGTATAACCTGTAAATAAGCAAGCAGGCACTTACGGCAGTACTCCAACAAGGTTTCCACTTAGACCAGAATAAAGACTCTTAAGAGATAATCTTTCCACCCAATTGAGCTGTCTGCAAAAACCTACACATGCGTAAGGAGGTATCATCCATAGGCGTAATGAAAAATACTCAGACAAGTATCTTAAAAGTGGAAGTTACATGAGAAAGAATTAGATAGTTAGGCATTACCCACCAAACAAAATACGAAGAAAGTTAGCGGACAGGACTGCAGCAGGTTACGGCAGGCTGAGAGGGTCCGCTACAAGACTCACGCACTTAGTTGGAAGCAACAAGACTTTCTTGAAAGGACATGCAACTAATATTCAACATCGTTTAGCCAAATGGATAGTTAATTGTTCCAAAAAGGAATTGTCAATTCTATTGCATCCGTACTCCTTGGGAAGCTTAGTCAATAGTTTAGAGGATCCCTATGCAGAGGTATCCTATGATACTGAGCATATGCAAAGCCCTAAATAGGACAAATATATTCTGATGCAATTGCCAGGAAATGTGGAGCTTCCAAACCATAATGCTCCGTTTAGCCACTACTTAAGAGGATGCCTATGCAGAGGCACCCTATTATAAAACACAGACCCTATAATCCAAGAAAAGACAGGAGGCTTAAAAAGCAATATGCAGTGTCATAACTTAAAAAACGAACCAAGAATTGATCGTCTGCCAGCACATGTACGCTCTTTATCAGTTTGGAAGCATAATGAGCTGATAATAATTGATTAAGATAAACCTAGGAAGGAAATGGCAGGCTCTGGGAGCGATGCATAGCCACATTAGAGATACAGGATCGACTACCACTGTTGTCCTAAATAGTCACCCCAAATTCTCACTAGAGCACTATATTATACAATGTGTCAGTGCCCGACATCAAAGGAAAGGTTAGTCCTTCAAATTCCAAAATTGATGTAAAAGAGTCATAGCCACATGCTGGGGCATTGAGTTCAAATCGTTCCTTTTTATTTCACGCATTGAAGGCAGGAGACAACTTAAGAGACGTGAGACTGACATACCTTAGTGTTGACGATTAAAAGCCATAGACTGTATAATTGCCATATAAAGCCTAGGCCCTGTTCATCATATAAAAATTTTAATCATGTCATGCAGAGGTTTTTACTAAAAATTGCTTTGCACATGCCTTTGCAACTAGAACTGACGATACCACATCGAAACATCAATTTGCACAGACTACAGAGAAAACTCTGGCAGATAGACATGTTTATCCATACTAAAGTGCGATTGCGAAATGCAAATAGCATGGCAAGGTAAATCACGTCTCAAATGCCAGGAGGTCATTATTCTGTGATGCCGGCAACTAGATCTTGAATATAATTTTAATTAAAGCTGGGATAGAGCTACGATAAATAGGAGCTAAAAAAAACACTGATTTACCTTTGTGGAGCATCATAAGGCGAGGATCCATACCTTTGTGGAGCATTTTCTGCTCTAACCTAGGCGACGGTCCAGAACGGCCATCGAATTTTGAAGACCGTCTATCCTGTAGATGATGATCGACTGGCTTAAGCGATAACCAACTCAGATTTTTTGAAACGTGGATAAACTAGCCTTCGAGATAAGGGGCCACTTCTGGTCAGGCTGTTCAGGCACTTTATTGGCTCCTTAGTTTTAATTACGGCACTTTTTTTTGTTTCATTTTTTTTCATAATCCATTGTAAAGAATCACAATTATGGCACTTTTTTTTGTGCATTTTTTTCCATAATCCATTGAAAAAAAGAATCACAGTGGCATGGTGCCGCCTAGGTGGCACTCTTTTTTTTTGCATTTTTTCCCCCCTAATCCATTGTTCTGCACACATGCAGATCTGGCAGGGCCACCTGAGCATGGGTTTGACCCTCCTCCCAGTGCCTCGAGGCCCTGAGCATGGGTTTGACCCTCCTCCCAGTGCCTCGAGGGTGGTGGGCATATTGTTTGTTGGATTGCCCCCTGTTAAGGGGCAATTCGTTAGGAGGAGGGTGGGTTTGGGTATCTTTCGGCGTATTAAAGGCATATCTCATGATCTGACAGCTATTATTACCGATTATTTTTTCGGCGGTGAAAAACTTTTTGTATTTTCTCATGAAAATACCCTAAGGTTTTTTGTGTTTTAGATGCCAAATATTTTTTATTGCAATCGGATAGTCACTTTTGCCCTTTTTTTTCTTTTTTATTAGGCAATTGGTTTTTTTTTACCATTATGTTGGGTGTTTTTTTTTAGAACAAGGCTGAGGCTTTTTTAGACGAGTCTTGCTAGATTAGGCTAAGCCTCTTTCTTTTGGAATCGACGCTTACTGAGATCATCGAGAACTGGAGAAGTAAAGAAAATTAAGCATTAAGCATCACGGGAGACTCATGAAGCAGAAGCATCATCTCCAGCAGCCCTTTATGTTCGACAAAACTGGGTTGCACTATCTAACTTCTTCTAATTTATCTACATGCCAAGCGAGAAATCAAGAAACAAAGGCGAAAAGATTAAGAAAAAGAAGGGGCCGAACATACATGGGCGTTTTATATGCTAAATTCAGTTTCTTCCTATGAAGTTTGTCCTTTTGTGTGGCAGCAACATATTTTTCTTTGCCTGATAAGTTGAAATGTGTCTGGTGCACTGAAGTACACTTTGGGTCTAGCAAACTTACACGTTCCTTCTATTTGCAGGGGAAGATCATCACTTATACGGTGTGTTCAGGAATTTATTAGCAGCTCAAAAGAGTAGCTATACTCAAGATTCTAGAATATGTGCCCGTTACAAATACAACAGGAAGAATAATATTGCTACTTCTTCAAAGTGATTCTTTCAATAGAAGATATAGTACTTTATTGATATTTTCAATATACAGGAATGTCTGTTTACCAGACATTCCTGAGATGGAAACATGGCGGCGTGCGAAGCGCTGAGCCCTGTTGACATCTCAGGAATGTCTGGTAAACAAACATTGGTGTAATGTGAAAAATGCTTTAGAAGCATTCTGCTGCCTGGAATGTAGGGTAAATGCTCCGGAATGAAGGGTAAATCCAGAACCGAAGGTAAAAACAAAGCTGTTGGATGTTGCAGAAGTTCGTCACTAAAGAAACTTCTTTTGCTCACATCCTGGTTTTGAAACAGTGCCACGTGGCACGATGCTACTGGCGCGAACAGCAGAATGCTTCCTAAGCATTTTTTACGTAAGAGATATCATGTCCTTCCATTTAAAGTTAAAGAATATATCATATTGCAAATACAATTGGAAGAAAATGTCGCAAGCTTTCTAAAACCGATTCTGTCAGTGAACGATATTCTTTGCTATAGTGGTGATTTACAGTAACACCTAGTGGCAAAAAGGGTCAGTAGACGATATTCTTTGTTGCGGTCGTAATTTACAGTAACACCTAGTTGTGGCAAAAAACGCAACATTCATATTTGCAAATTCAAGATCTCCACTTGTTCACCAATCTTGTCAACTTCAAATATCTCAAGGTATTAAATTTGCCTTGAACACGTTTTTGGCACAATGTACATTTTGGTTCATGAAAAGCTAGAAGTCAAACGATATTTTAGTGGATTCTAGAGGTAGATGTTTAGTAGAGGGTGATAATAATGAGTCATGCTTTTGTTATTTACCTTGAAATCTGTTATATATAATCTCAAAAAATTGCACTTACAATTGTATTTGGCATTTACAGTATATAGAGCAACAGTATTCTAAAAGTTTGCACGTGATCTCTAAATAATGCAATTTTTATCCTTTCCAGATCTTTCGCGTTTAAGATGTGCACATGAAAGGTGATGTCAATCCTTCATCTTGAAGCATGTTGGTCTGCATGCTAGTACAATTCTTTACACAGTCAAACAACGCCCATTCGTGCTTAACTATTGAGCTGCTTACCAGCACCTCCTGCATCTTTAGAGTGTTGGACTACCTTCTCGCCCTTGTACCAGTGCATCACCATTTTCCTTAAGACACTGTCATGATGGACTCCAAACCAAGAGTAATCACCTTGTTTGCTCTATATACTAGCGCATTGTCTACCCTATACATGTTTCATCTATCACTATCACCTTGTCTGGTCTGCATGCCAGCGTCTCTTCCTTCAACCCACCATGTTTACATGTTGAATTACATGCTAGGAGTTTCTCATCATTGTTGGTCCATATACCAAGGCACCTTTGTCTCTTCTGTCTGGAGTGTGTATTCGAAGTTTCTCATCTTTTGCTCGTCATGGTGCAGTGGATCATCTGCCCTTATGTTCATATTATAATGCACACGTTTTTTCCACCTTGCTCGTGATCTGCAAATGTTTTGGTCTGTATACCAAGGAATCATTGTATGTTCTATCTGGAGTGTGTATCAGGATTTTCTCATCTTTTTGCTGGTCTACATACATTGGATCATCTGCCCTTATGTTCAATTTCAATGCACACATTCTTTTCAGTCTTGCTCATAATCTGCATATTCTTGACAGCTCATATCATTGACTGTTTAGTCTGGAGTGTGTATCAGAAGTTTCTCACCTTTTGCTAGTCTGCATATACTGGATCATCTGCCCTTATGTTCAATTACATGCACACATTCATTTCCATCTTGCTTATGATCTATATATTCTTGATAGCTCATCCCTCCAAGCATTACACCCGTCGTAAGATTTGCAAGATCGGTTGGCCATAATTGAAGGATAGGCATCTAAAATGCAGGTCCCTAGAACTGACACGCCATTGTTAAACGGTGTTTGCCATTGTTACTTTATCCTTTTGCCAAACCATTCTTCAATTGTGCGTAGGGATCAACACTTTAATGATGGCTCCATTGCCAACATGTATCGAAGGTCTAGTGGTCCAGCCCCTATTTCATAATGTTGACTCCCAGAGGATCAACATGGCTTATCTCTTAAATCTCCTATCTTTATCCATGCTATTTGAAGAGTTCCTATTTTGAGAATAGCTGAAGGGAAATGTATAGATTGCAGTATCAACGGCATCAACAAAGAGCATGCTCACGACGGACCACAGAAAGTGAAGTCACATTATTATGCTTACAAGAGTGCATATGTTCAATTCAGCAAATTATCATCTTCAAACATGTTCTACTATCGTCAAAACTTGTTGAAATTTAAATAAATTGCTTTTCACCTGAGCAAGACCATTTCTAATATATGTCCGAAAAGCCTCAATTGCATTTTGAAGTTGAGATAAAATATCTACTTGTATAATCAACATGTCTAAGGATTGATGAAGCAAAATCTAGCACCATTTCATATAAAAATTACAGACCTCGGATACAATTGAGTAATAGGATATAACTCATAAAGACCATCTCCAATCTTCTTGAATAGAGCTGCCAATTCTTGTTGTACATAAAAAGTTGTAGGGGCACCTGTTTTAAATTTTATCCAGCCAGAACTCATTCAGTTCATACTTTGAGCTGACCTTCAGCTGAATGATTTGCATGTGATGTTGGTCCACTTGACGTTGCGTCAGTCCAGTGTGTCTGCCCAGCTGAGGTTTTCAGTAGTCCATTTATCAGTTATAAACTATACATATACAAGCACAATTATTTCCATATAATGTCTAACATATATGAAATCTTAACTTAGAAAAGAACCTAAAGGTTTAGATCGAGCCTGGATTCCTCTCTATTTTGTCTTATTTATGTTGCCTCATTATCTAACATTATGCCATACCATAATAGCTAGGTATCTTTTAAAGCAAAATAATGTACTATTTCAGCGCCTCAATTCTTCATATGAATATTGATTTCTACTTCACCAAACCATGCTTTCAGAAGAAAAAGGAATGAATGATCCTCAGCTCTTAACACTAGTGTGATATTATTACGAAAAATCGTACTAGAAACCATTATTAACTTGACAACGTAATCTTTGGGGCAGTGCGTATTTCACCTCAAAAACTCTTATATTTCAACCACATTTTTCTTTCTTTTCCTTTTTCAAATGTCCTCTACTCTAATCCAATCCCTATGATTAAGCCTCACAACAATTTCATTCTATAGTTCTCGAAGATCTTTAAGTGACTACTACTTAGCTTAAATTGTTCCCAAAATCTTAATATGGCAGACTACCAGAATAGCATATTTGAAGCTTCATTTTAGTATCCAAACTATGATTGCAGTGATGGAGGAAGATTGTGAATTGCGGTACCGTTTTTTGTGATTTTGTTGAAGCTCAAGAAAAATGAAACATTCAGCAAAAGATAGACATGTGGGTAAGAGCATGCTAGGGTGTACCACTTTTGGCACATCCTAAAGTACATACTCAGAGTACTTAACTGCTGAGTAC
>JAANSK020305486.1:0-19378 GCA_011763485.2 Isoetes engelmannii
TGTGTGTCTTCTAGACCTGATGGTCTCATAGACGAATAATAACATTTCATTTCATTTCATTTCATTTCATTTCTCTCGCAAATTTCTTATCTCTCATGCTATACAGGGAGAGATAAAAAATATATGTATTTTATGAGAGATGCTTGGGAGATAATTATCTCTAAGCCTTAACCCCTCTTAGTTAGGATTTTTATTTGGCGGGCGTGAGCCGCGCACTTTATTGGCTCCCAAAATGGGAGCCTTCGACCAAGTTGATTCACAGGTGCGAATCATGGGGTGTTCACACTCGTGAACACCCCAATGCTGATGTGGCAAGGCCAACTCCATAAAAGTACCCATTTTTTTATGTGTCTTTGTTGCGAATTCTTCTAAGCACATAAGCATCTTACATGCCATGCAAGCAGGGGGTATTCAGACCTGTAAATACCCTAGTGCCACGTAGATCAGAGTATTCACATGTGTGAATAGGGAGTATTCACATGTGTGAATAGGGAGTATTCACACGTGTGAATACCTTTTGGTCACGAGCCCTTGTTTTGGGGGCCAATATAAGCACCTGGCATGAGCGGGTAGGCGCGGGCAGGGGTGGGCAGGCCTTTGCCTTCTATGGCTATGGCGGGTGCTAAGCTTCTATTTTCGACCCTTTTATTTTGTTTTGGAGCTCCAATTGTATTAGTTTATTGAAATGAAGGGAGATCATTTGAATGCAAGGTGGAATATCTGATAGCAAATCTCTTGCTCCAAATCTTCTAGAACGACCAGATTTGCTCCACAGATATTCCGGACCGACCTGATTTGCCCCACAGGTATTCCACAAGATAACTTTGTAACAGATAAGGAATTGAGAACTAGTTTTTTTGGTTTGTTTATGCAAGAATCGGATCAGATAAAGGCTTCAATTTTGTCTCGGGATTTTGCAGTAGGGAATATTGCAGCAGACAGGGAATTTCATCTGGAGCAGGAGAATTTGCACAAACGAAGCTGAAGAATCATCAAAAGAACAAGGGGTGTGGGTAGACTCTGTCTACTCAATTTTGGCAGCCTATGCAAGACTGTCTGCAAATACAAATAGCTACGGAATTCTAACAAGTGAACTGCCCCAATTTTGGCTTTCTCAATTAGCATAGAGGAAACTGGGGTGAATAATGGGTTCAGGAGGCGACGTTAGCCTTAGAAATAGATAAGGCTCTATGATTTAGGTTTTAGCACGAATATCACAAAAATGGTTCGTCATGTAAAACGTATATTTATACGGCTTTTTCAAAATGGTTTTTATATGATTTGGGGCACGTATTCAGCTATTGGTATTTATTTGTGCATTTGTAGAGCGCACGTACCATTTTCTCCTTTCTAGCAATTTTCCACCATGGTTAACCTATGTACGTATTTTTTTGTAGGTATGTTTTCGAGTATTTTCTGTGTGCATGACATGCACACATCGAGGAGCCCTACTTTAGGGTTTCGTCTTTCCCTAGAGGTTTTCTTGCTTCTTGCTTTTGAGATCTGCCTGTTGGGGCCTTTTCTCTCCAAATTACAATTGCACATCCATCCTCGGACTAACGGAACACAAGTTGAAGGTTTCTTAGAGTTGT
This sequence comes from Isoetes engelmannii, assembly GCA_011763485.2. Taxonomy (NCBI): domain Eukaryota; kingdom Viridiplantae; phylum Streptophyta; class Lycopodiopsida; order Isoetales; family Isoetaceae; genus Isoetes; species Isoetes engelmannii. The sequence continues at coordinate 1,593 of JAANSK020305486.1, forward strand.
GACCCTCGAATTTAGCTTAGTAATCTAGTTTCGTGTATGTAGGTGCAATTATGAAGTTGCAAAACAAGCTGGAAGCTTACACCGGAGCACATGAAGGCAATGAAATGTGGGAATTTTAAGAGTTCAGCTTAGGGCAAAGTTCCGGCAGATTTTTGGAGCCGATTTTGGCATTGGCTCGAGGGTTTGCAACGAGAAGCAGGGCGAGTTGCAATCTATAAGTAGGGACGTCGAAATGCTTCTGGCCCACTTCTTTGATCTAAGAAAATGCAGATGAATCGCCCAAGGTATTAACAACAGAGCTTGCTCACCCTTCTTCTAGCGGTCCATCTACAGCTTGGTGGAACTAATTTAAGATGTTTCCGAGGTCTGCCTCTCTTTCTTGGTGTCAAAGACCCATTCCTTGTTTCCTCTGTACGACCACGTTCATCACTTGAATATGGCTTCTCTATTTTCTAACCATGACCATCCCATCCAGCAGTGCCAACGGCCTAGGGGGTCCTTCATTTCTAAACATACCCTGCATCTGGGGTCCTTGTTGATCAAATCCAATGCTTGATCCATCAGTCACCGCACTTGCAATCTCTTTTGTAAACAAAATCATTGAACTAGTCTGCAATTGCCTTTGTAGATTTTGTAGATCTAATATTTGTCAAGTACTTCCAAATACAGGTATAAACACTTGAGTTGTTGCCTTTTCTATATCATTTCTTCGGGCTTTTTTTTTTTTTTCCTTTTTTGGAAGGCAAGAATGAGCTGTATTGTATTCAAAAAATCTGAGTGTTACACGCATACAGTTGAGTCCAGAGCTACTACCACTTCTCGAATCCATGAATAGTAGTCCAGACCAATGTGGGAAATTCATAATATGTAGGGGTTTTCTATTGACACACATTTTGGAATTGGGTGTGTCAATTGACACACTTCCAAAAAAATCTCATCTCATTTGATGCATTTTGAACATCATTGACACATCCTTTTTTAAGCTGGAAAAGAAACATACCAGGTTCTAACTAAGAAACTAAAAACAAGAAGATATGAAGTTAATAGAAATAATTAAGTGCAAATTTTCTAAGACCAAGATGATTTATTCTCCATTCTCCATGTTATTAAGCCGAATCTTACAAGTTCCTCATCAATCAACCTGCCCATATAAGATTGTCTGATGAAGTTGATTTTAAGTATCCACGTAGATCAGATGGCCTGTGGAACCAAATACAAAAAGAACACGATAAGCTTATTGTACATGATTAAGAACCCCTCTCTCCTCTCTCCGCCACCTCGAAGGTTTTTGCAGGAAAAGCCTTAACAGTAATATGCTTACTAAGAAATATATATAACATGACATCAACATATTGAGGAAGGGCATAAGTCAAGAACATCTATGATGAGATGCTAGTACTAGTGCATGTATTTGCAGAAAGCACATGTAGTGGCTGATTAGGTATAAGCAAACCAACATATTTCTCTGATAGTGGCAAACATTGGATAAGTTTAATGAGGCTCCATATTTAATCACTCCCATCTGATAACACCAAAAGACCAATAAAAGATTGCTTGATAGTGAGACCACTAATTGAGCATCTAATGGGTCATTAGTCATTTTGTCTCTTTCTTGTATTATAGAAATGAATTGTTATATATGGTCCGATCTAGTTAGAATATTTAATATCTGGAGGTAATCTGTATGTGGGGATACATTTTGCTAAGATTTGTATATTTGAACTAAAATTAGATATTTGATTATGTTATCAGCTAGTGAAGAAGAAAAAGAAGAAGCAGCAATTTAAAAATTAAGTTTTGGAAAATGATGTAACCATGAAATTGGTAACCTTGCAAAATATAAACACTTGATTGTTTTTTACACACTTGATATTTTGTGATGTGTCAAATGACGTATTTAGAAATTGACAAAGTCTCTTTTGACACATCTTCTCGAACTAGAAAGTATCTTTTGACACGTTTCTCAAAAATGATTTGTCTCTTTGACACATTTTTTTGCTATTGACACCCTCTGAGGTGTCAAATTCCCACACTGGTCCAGACTCTAGCCTGGTACTTGGAGCCTCTCTCAACTTCTTCTCCAACGGATACTACAGGAGAGAAGGACTCGGTTACTAGACTATTAATTTTCACAATGAAGGTCTATGACCTTATTACAGGCTCCACAATAGGCCTGATAGGAAGTATAAACACACGACCAGATAGAAAACATTTAATACTAGAACACCCAGGATCAAGAGCATGCTTCCAGCTGCAACTTCCCATTCTAGACTGGCTGTCTAGAGATCTTAGTGAGAGAGAACCACTTGAAGCACCCACCAAAGAATACCCAAGCATCTGAGGAGAGGCTCCTGCGCGTTAACTGGGCCTTCTTCCATTACTGTAATACTATGGACATGACCTTCTTACTAACAGTAAAAGCAGACCTGCTGAACCTCAATCCTTTTCGGCAGACAGTATGGGCTTTACTCTGGCCTTCCTAGTCTCCCGCCCAGGAAATCCCATGGCGAACCTCCAGTAGCACAGCTCAGATTGAACAGAGCAGCCATCACCTGCTCCTAACTTAGAAGCAACACCACCGCTAGCAACACAGAAGTCTTACCATTTCACGCTGCAATGAGTGCAGATGTAGCTAGTAAGTCTGAACACCCTAGCCTAAGGAATCGATTCTAAATCCTTGTGCTGCAACCTCTGATCACATTTATGCAGATAAATCGAAATGCCACTAGTTACCGTATCAAGAGCCATCACAAAAGAAGATCGAAGCAATCTAGCAGTGGCAATGCCATGCCCCAAACCTCTGATGCAATAGTTCCATTCCAGAGAAGACTCGCTAAAAAGTGGTTGTTCCGACTCCTGCCCTGGATAAGAAGCGGCAGCAGCAGTAAAAGACTGCACGTCCAGTTCCGCCAATCCCACCTGAACTTTGCTCTGCTCGGGCCGCCGCCGCCCTACGGCCTAAATCTAAACATCATTTCGCTTCCCTTGGGTTTTGTTCACAAACTTATGTATTTTTATATGTAGATTGCACAAATCGTTTCTTTGGGTTTTCTGACTGTCTGTTGTTCCAGGTATGGTTTTGTAGGTTATGTGTCTGTGACTGATGTAATAGATCATCTTACTTCCTAGAGTAATCTATGATTATGGAACGCTTCTCACCCTGCTTATATCCTTGGGTTGATGAAACCTCATTATCTCTCAACAGAGAAAAGAATCCTTAAATGATAAAAGTAGTTGAACACATATTATTGGCAGATAAGAGCATAATATCTAAGAGCATAGTGTCTGCTTTAATGCTGTAGCATCAGCACCTTCAACAACGTTTGGTATTTGTTTTCATAATCCAGGGACAGGTCCATGCGAAAGTCATAGTGGCTGGGATGTCAATAACCTGCAGCCAAAAAAATCCACAGTGTTCTAATTACTATGCTAAAGTCCCTTTTTGGCACATTGTTCATTTGAGGATGCGAATGTAGTTAGTGACTGCAATCGCTACGGTTCATCCTTCAAGGAGTAGCAGAAGCGTAAGATGGCTAGTTATTTGATAGCCTAGTGAACAACACATGGGGTATCCAAGACTAGAGGATTACAGGGTTAGGATGATCACTGCTTTTGTAGACGGAGTGTAATTACAGTTCAAGTAGTAAAGTCACCGATTTTCTGTCAGGCATAATAGCTTTGAGCTTTGTATGTTTGCAGATATTATGACAATGCAGAAGAGGCTGCCATATGTCTCTGTTGTATTTTATAATCATACAATACACTTGTGCTTTACAGATAATATCTCTTTATGGGGGTCATTTAGAGTTCATTTTTGTGGTGGAAAGCAAAGATGATCCAGCGTATCTAGCAATATAACAACTGTTACTAGAGCTAGAGGTATAATGCCTTCTACTTTGAGTGATTCACCATGATTGCTCCCTATTGCTTCGTGTCAGGCTCTATTGCTTAACATGTTGCTGTGGAGACTTTATATAGTACGACATCAGGTATGTTGTCAGTTTTGTACCTAGTGGGCATGCCTAGGTTCAAATCCTAGGGGGCATATGCTTACTTACAAGTTTGGTTATTTGGCTTTGAATTGAGAATGCTCGTATGGAGGCAATGCAATAATAAAGTTCGTTATTGTGCAAATTGAATTGAATGTGTTTCCTTTTTATCAATTCCATTTATAATGGAATGTTTTCTATGTTGTAGTACTAGATTCCTTGGGGCCGGCGAAAATTTTTGTACAACTTTCATACATCTTTCGTACAATGATGTACAAATTTCGTACACATGTCGTACAAACACAATACATCAACCCATTGGAATGCCATTTGTCATATCAAGAAATCAAACCATTGAATTAAACCCTCACAGACCCCCCCAGTTATTTATATAACACAAACCATTACATCCAACAATTCTAAATTAAATTCCCCCTAAAACCCCCCTTTGATTTGGGTGCGTATTCACACGGGAGGTGACTCCGGGCAACGAGAGCTGTTGGATGGGCATATTCACGATTATGCCTTGATTTGTACCGTAGATAGCGATCCTCGTTTGTGGGGTATGCTCATATAAATTTCTTTATACTGTATAACAAGAATTACAAAATACTATAAGGTTTGAGGTATTGTACTCAATGGTGTTGATTTCATACATAAGTTATACTATTTTAAGGGGTATAAAAAGGGCTCTCGCTGTCCTACGTCACCCCCCGTGTGAATATGCACCCAAATTAAATGGGGTTTTAGGGGGAATTTAATTTAGAATTGTTGGATGTAACGGTTTGTGTTATATAAAAAACATTTTTGGGGGCCCCGAAGATTGAAAGCTACGAGAAGAGATTGTGAAAAGTCAAGCAAATCATATGTGTTTTTAAGTATCAAAACTAAGAGAATGCCACCATATGATTAACAATATCGAATATACAATCTATTATGGGCTGGGATTTGAACCCATCATATCCTTGAACAAAATATCCTTGGAATACAATGATGGAGATGCTCAAAAGAGGCCATTGGTTCAATAGCAATAGTACTTGTATCTGTATCTATAATTGTTGCATTGGACGATGCAGAGGCAAACAGATTATGAGGAAAGTACAAACTCCATTGCAAAGACTAGGCGGAACGCTTAAGCTGCAACCGAGCAAGAACGTGCTTTCTATGAAGTTCTTCAACATAGCAAAATTGGTTCTCCGGAAGTAGATGTGTGTATATTCTCAATTCTGCATGTATTTCTGTGCCTCATCTGAATATGCACATGCATGCACATGCGCACACATGCACACACACGCACACACATGCACATGCACATGCATACATATGCACAGTGTTCATGCATAAACACATGCAGCAAAAGACAACAACCCTCGAATTGTTTCCGCTAACGAAAATCAACGGCCCATAAAGAGTGCACTCTAGAAATACTATTTAGTAAACCTCAACGAATACAACAACATATCATAGAATAACCATGTGAAAAAACGTATAAAAATCTAAAAGTAATCCCCTGTTATTGTGCTAGATATTCGCGAAGGGCGTCCGGTTGTTGGCGAGGACCCCCAAATACATACGCACGTATTTGTACACACTGCACATCACAACCTTTGATTTCGTGGCGCATTTGTAACTGACAGTTAATTAAAACTTACTAAAAAACGAGTTGCACTCACTGATGGCCGGGATTGCCCAAAATCGACATCCAACGGTCCGTGCCAACCGTTGGACGCCCTGCGAGAATATCATAAACAACTGGGGGTCTGGGGGGTTTAATTCAATGGTTCAATTTTTTGATATGACAAATGGCATTTCAATGGTTTGATGTATTGTGTTTGTACGACATGTGTACGAAATTTGTACGAAAGTTGTACAAAAATTTCCGTCGGCCTCAAGGAATCTAGTACTATAATATGGAAAACATTCCACTATAAATGGGATTGGTAAAAAGAAGACACATTCAATTCAATTTGCACAATAACAAACTTTATTATTGCATTGCCTCCATACGAGCATTCTCGATTCAAAGCCAAATAACCACTTGTAAGTAAACATATGCCCCCTAGGATTTGAACCTAGGCATGTCAACTAGGCACACAACTGACAACATACCTGATTTCGTACTATATAAAGTCTCCACAACAACGTGTTAAGCCCCAATAGAGCCTGATACGAAGCAACAGGGAAGCAATCATGGCGAATCACTCAAAATAGAAGGCATTATACCTCTAGCTCTAGTAACAGTTGTTATATTGCTAGATACGCTGGATCATCTTTGCTTTCCACCACAAAAATGAACTCTGAAGGACCTCCATAAAGAGATATTATCTACAACAGAGACATATGGCAGCCTCTCCTGCATTGAATGTTTTTGTTTCATGAACTATACAGGAACCTAGAACTAAGATCACTAAGAACAGACCGGATTGCTCGAAATCACTATCAACCCTGCTCGAAATGCCCTGCTTAGCAAAAACCTCACTGCCCTGCTTAGCAGAATCTATGAGGTGTTTGAAGACCGAAATCGCTGCTCGAAATGCCTGGGGAAAATGACCAAGTCTTGTAGTAATTTGCAGGCGCGGCAGAAGCCAGGTCTGCCAGTTCCAAATACCGGAAGCCCTGCCCTGTCCAAAATTGCCACATAAAGAAGGGAAAAAAATGCCCTACCCGCACACGTAAAAAACGGTTGCTCTAACTTTCAGCCCTTTGTGCCTATCAGACATTGCCACGTGTCTGTTTTACTTTCCGTTCCACTCTAGTTTACCCTGCATTCTGATGACGAAGGTTTTTATTCGGTTGATCTACCTCTGTTTAATGCTGAATGAGCAGCCAATTTTTACGTTGCGTGAGTACCCCCGATTCTGGGGATTCAACCAGATCTCCCCAAAGGGGCAAAAAATTCTTAACAAGTACAATGGGAAATCACTGAAATGATAGTCAAGATGAAAAGCACGTAAAAACCACTTACAGTGCATTCTGCCTCCTAGTCCAATTATGTGTCGACACGTGGCAGTGATTCTTTTAAGGAATGTAAATTAGATTTTACATTCAATTTTTTCTAGACATTTACCCAATATTTCGCACATTTACCCACATTCTCCTACAAAATGTAATGTAAGTGGTTTTCACGTAACAAAAATGGCACTTTAGGTGACATTCTCATGTGTCAGCAATGCCTCTGAGGACAATTCTTGCCAGAGGTCTAATTCCTGCTTGTTTATAGCTTCTTACTTGACATAATTGCTCAATACTCTTCTCTTTCAGGAAAAGACAATCCGTTGCTCCCCTTGATGGATCAACAATTAAAAAAGTTTATCAAGAAGCTACACATGAAGTTTTAGCATTTTTATTTGTTGCCGCTTCAAGAATTAGCCAATTTTGTCCTCATTTTGAGTATACTGTATGTCTTACTTGTATTTTAGTTGTTGGATGTTCATTGCTTGTTTGATTATTTGATGCATTGGTAGTTTGCCCTTTTGATTAAAGACTTTATGTAATGGTTATGACTTCAGTTCTAATTTATTTGTTCAAATTTAGGTGCTGGATTTTGTTATGAAGAAACACATGTTGAATTCATGCTAAAGGAGACAAATGCTGAATTGATGCCAAAAGAGACAAATGCTGAATTGAATGATGCAGCAGGTTAACTTAATTTGCTTAAAGTCAAGTTTGCTTGTTTGATTAAATACTTGATTGCAATGGTAGTTTGCTCGTTTGTTTGAAGACTTTATGTAATGGTTATAACTTCAATTCTAACCATATGTTACGACCATCGGCTCTTCCAATCACCTTAACTTACATAAAACAGCAAGAAACGCTTAATTTTTAGCATCAACACATTAAAAGCACATCGATTACTCAAACTGTTGTAAATTGATATGATCTAATGAACTCAATCATTTTACTCTAGGCATAAAATGAAACTTTTAAGATAAATAATTGGTTCTTGATTGTTGCTATGGTACACATTTTCTTAATACTTCTGTGGAAGAAAGGCCAACTTACCTTTCAAAAAACATGACTTTTCAAATGTCTTCTACGCCCTTTGGAATGGCTACTAGAAGACAATGATTTTCCTTTATCTGTAACAAGAATCACTCTACGTGACAATGTCAAAATATCTTTCTCGATTTGCATAAGTTGGTCTTCTAGCCTGTGGACGAAACAAACAATTGAGCCTTTCTTTTTTATGCTTAATGCATCATCCATGAAGGAAGCTTTTTATATAGTTGACTCATCCTTTATTGGACCATGCCTTGTAACATATTCAAGCCATAGAACACAATACATACGCTTCTTTTCGTTCTTTTTTTGCTTGAGTATCCAATGTAAAGGATACTTTTTGGTATTGCTGATTGACTTGTTGCCACTTTTCCTTTAACAAGATGATGAGCTCATTCCTTTCCGACTCTTCTAGTCTGCAAAATAGAGAATACCACATTTTGTTCATCTGCAAATTTTTCTTAATCTCTTTGTTTGTCATCAGACATCATAGGTATCTTGCCAGCAGGCATGCATGCAAAACTACATCGCAACCATTTGACTTTGTCCCATATCTGTTATTTAATGCTATTCAATATATATAGAGATGGAGTATAGACCTTCTTGTGTCAGGAGTGGGACCAGCTGCTAGCCCTGGGTGTTTATTTGAAGCGTCAATTTTTTCCTGCTTTTCTCTTGCAGCCTTTTTTAGTTTGACGAGGTAACCAGGGACCTTTCCATAATCTAACCTCTCAACAGAGCGTGGAATACGTTTTGGTACTTTCCTTGGAGCTGAGATAACAAATTAAAGAGAGAAATATGCTAAATAAGGTAGGAGCTATAGAATCGTTAGACCATAATCCCTCCTCTCTGCTTTAGCATTTTCAGTTGTTGGTTTATTTTCCATGCAAATTGAAAAGGAAACTTACACGCATGAATGATCTCAATAGCATTTTCATTAATGAAGTTTTTCCCACTGCTAAGTCCCATTACCTGCAAAACCAGTATTCAAGAATAAGGTCTAATGTAATAATCTTTCAAATACCATTTACTCCACTGCTAGCAAATAAACAGTGTGCTAAAGATGACTTATCATTATAGTATGTTATTCGTTCAGAAGATTGAAATACTTCTAGATATGAACAAGAATACCAGACCGGCGGTTCATGAGGAATTGGAGCCTTCTCCTTTTCCTTTCTGCAACAATCCAGCCCCGGATCTATAGTAATTACATTGATGTTAAGGCACATGACAATGCTTTGTAAAAAATCTGGTGCAAAAAGTTGGTAGTAATATCCTGTACCTTTTCTAAAGAGCGGTTTATGCTTTTTCAAAAAATTCTCAGTATGGGGCTTCAATGATCCAAGAGGATAGCCAAATGTTGCTGCTGGCCTGACTTCTGCCAAATGGGTCATGAAAGTATCCTTCTTGGCATCATACTGCCCAAATGCAAAAGCAATTAGATAAAATCTTACAAAGAAATTCCATGAATTCAAAATAAGAGGAGAAAAAAACTAGTTTACCTTAGCCTTAGGAATAGGTTTTTTAGCTGGTGGTGGAACAGGTGGTGGGATGAGCTCATAAATGCTTTCAGATTTATCAATAATGGTTTCCATGCCACGCAAAATTTGTCACTATGCATAAATCTTCAATGCCCAGCAATGATTATGCTTAATCACCTCCAAACAAGAACAAATATGTGCATTGTTTCCCCTCTTGTAACCTGAATCAATGGACAATGATTTAGAAGCATTCAAAAACTAGTCAATCAAGCAGGTAGGTAGGCTCAACAAACTTACTGCAAAATTGCTACAAGTGATGATTATTTTGCCAGCCTTTGAATCAATCAATATACTCTTTTAAAGATATGAAGGCATGATGCTGCTTAATATTTAGAAATGAAGATATAGTCTAGAAGTTTTGCTTTGTTTCGTACAACAAACGAGGTATAAAATTTTGAGGATGACAAGGAAGAAAAAAGTTAAGAGTGCAACATAAATGTCATCCCAACATAGCTCAAAAGATAGATGATTAGCTATACAAAAAGTTAGTAAAAGGTACAACTAGGCAAACTAATAGAAAGATTGATGTTGTGGATATTTGTTTTTGTTTTCCCTAGTTTTTAGAATAGATAAGATAATATAAGGTTTCAGATGATATAGTGAAGAGGAAGTTGCCCACAAGAGCACACCGGATTATTTGTGAGGAGAAAATACTTGAGTTGTTATACAAGGTACAAACTAAAGAACATGATTCAATATGTAAGATGGAACTAAACATAATGTATCATAATAAAAATGTGGGTTTGAGCCTATTGTCCTAGTTTTGAAGATGTAAAAAGCGTCTATAAATTCTATAATTAAGCGATAGAAATCGAACATAATAGTTAATACATAACATAGTGCTAAAACCAACAAGGAGGCCCAATAAGAGGCATGGGCAATTCTAAACCTTGAATTGGATCTTTAAATGAGGTAAACATGATTCATTTGTTCATTTCTTGGAATTAAAGGGTTATTTTTATTATGCTAAATTAATAGTGAAGTTCAACAATCCAAAATAATATAAAATGAGCTTCAAACTATTAACGAGTCTATTAGAAGGAAGCATACAGAATGTCAGATCATTATAAGCACAAAGTAACAAATATGCAACTACAATATAACACTTACACAAGCAGTTTTAGATTTTGATCTCATAACAACTATTTTATGGAAAATCAAATCCAATACATGGTCCTGATCTCATAACTATTTAATGAAAAATCAAATCCAATACCTAGTCTTATGAAGCATCTTAGGAGGAGGCATTGGCTTGTGGCTAAAATTATTTTGGCTTGTCTAAGAGGTTTACAAAATGAAAATAATTTAGTAGCAGTTTTCTCTGCAGCTGTACATGGATGTAGACTTACTGTTTGCCAAGCCATCTCCTCCGCCATGCCACTATAAATTCTGAAAGAATAATCTTCCATTGTGGTAGCATATTGTACATGAAACTACTTGAAACTACTGGCTAAATTCTTAATATAAGGCTTGGATATGGAGAGTAGATACCAAGAGAGCAGTAACTTCCATTTTGGCAGGACGAGTTTGTTCACTAGTTTAGTGATTGAAATCTTAAGGCCACATGTACATGCCAAGTTTGAGTGCTTATATATTCATATTCCTAGAGCATTGTAAGTAGAACACCAATTAATGATGAATATCAACCTACTTATTCTGTTTTCTAAGTAATTGTTTAAAATACTTACTTATTTCTGAATTGAGATCATAACTCACAGAAATGGTCACTCCACTGGATTACACTGCAACATTCCCAAGCATCTGCAACAAAATCGAACAAATATAGGTGATACAATAGTCAATAGCAAGAGCGTTATAAAAATGCAAAAAGCCAGTAGCCTTTGAGTGCTGTACCTAGCCAGCTCTGCCTTAGTGCCTTACCTCTGCTATAGAATTGTACGTCCTAAATTTTTAGGTTTCAAAAAATAATGTACTGTCTTATTTCTATGGTGAACATAATAGAAAGAGAAAGATCTGCGACTGCAAGCTTTCCAATCTAAGTCGACTGGGATACAAATAGGAAAACATTTTCAAGAATTAGAATCTGGAAGATGATATGATATTTCTACGATTCAAAACCTGGAGGACAAACAGGTGGTCTTCTTTTGGAAAGGCCACAGGAACCTTAAAGTTTTTTTTGGATAATGCACAACCAAGGTAGGACGGTTTAGCCGCAAAACAAAAAAAGGCCTACAGTCTGTCTTCTTCTCAAATGTCAGCACATATTTGTGAATTAAAGGCCACAATTCCTTCGGTTGGGAAGATGGTCTATGGAGCAAGGATTCTTGCTAGAAGGGAGAAAGCAAAGCACAAAATCCGATTCTCCAGGACATCCTTCTGCATCTCCATGCCATCGTTCAAATTTATCCAACTTAACCCGAAGTAACGATTTCATGAAATGAGTTGACACCCCAACCCAAAATTCAAATATCAAACTATAATACCCAGGTTATGAGAGATCAAACAGAACACTTGACTAAGCATTCTAAAAAGGAAGGAGGTTCTTAGTTGCCACAGTTGGCAATCAGAGACACACAAAGTATGCCACCTTATTTCTGGATATTCCTTGAGCTCGAAACCCAGCCACTAAACCAATAGCACAGCCTAATATCATCATGATCTGAATTTATTGAAACAAGTCTGACCTCCATAAGCAGCACGCATCGTGCCATCCTGAAGATGATCATTCATTGACTGAATCCTTTTCCATTTGTTTATCACAGAATTCCAACTAAGTCATGAGAATTGTTTCCCATCTGCCCAGAATGCAACTCAAACATATGATCTAAGGTGCATTTTTCTCGTGGCATTGGGAACACCCCAAAAATTCAGCCCAACTCAACAAATCAGGCTCTATTGGCACTTTATTAAAAAAATCCTCCACTTGATCTATTTCCCCTGCTCTGCCTAAAAGCGAAAGCATGCATCTACAGCAATCTGCTAGTGGGCTAAAGAGATAATCTTGTAACATAGAATCAAAATAACGATAACCTTCACCCCTAAAACAATGAATTCTTACTTCTTACTCAAGTTTTCGTAAGCTTTCAGCAATAGCATGTCACTGCATGCTCAAGTTCTGCAAAAAAAGCAAAATGCACCTTCACTAAAAGTTAAATGTTATATCTCCCTCAAAAAGCATTGATGTTCTCATTGTATTGTTGAACTGTACGGCCGAGAGGCCTTTTATCTCGACCGTTTCTGTACTACTGAGTGGTAGGTTATCCTCTCTGCCCACTAGAAACCAGCATTTCAATCTCATTTACATAGATCTGTACCATTGATTGTAGTAGCAGTGCGTGCAATCATTTCACCATATCTGGGACTGTAAGCAGCTGTACTGGGCCCTCAATTTTTGTTGTTTTTGTAATAAATCATGGTTATTTAAAAGCAGGAATTTGTAGAAGCTGGTAGTAGATGTGGTTCTATTCTTACTAGAATTTAGTTTTAAATCATATATTGGTTTCAATGGCCAGTTTTACCAAGTAAGAACAATCAATGTGCACTATGTAATGATAGGAAAATACAAGATGTTGCAGAAGCGAACCAGCAATTGAACTGGAATTCTCTGGCAATGCTTCTGCTTGACACATTCGTACATACCCAATTAGTTAGCCAAGTTCAACTGCCGCCACGCATAGGATATAAGGCCCCTCTGAACCCCTGATGGATTAGTATTCCCCTGTGCCATCCATAATCCTTTAATTTCTACCAAGTTTTAGATGGCATAAATAACTTCATTTAGGACCCTTCTTCTCTGTGCCTCCTTCCCTTGCATTCATGCTTAAACGATTTGAGCACAATATGGTGCATTACCAAACCTGATTGTCATAAGCACCAGAAATTCATGCAGATGTGGATGTTCTTAGCGGTCCTAGCAATTGTTTGCTTGTTCATAAGTTGTCTAAAAAGATATGATTCTTCATACACTCATGTACAAGGTGAAATACAGTTTTATGTGGAAATTTATAACCTGTAAATAGACAAGAAAGCACTTACGGCAGAACTCCAGCAAGCTTTCCATTTAAACCAGCATAAAGACCCTTAAGAGATAATCTTTCCACCCAATTGAGCTGCCTGCAAAAACCTACATATGCATAATGCGTAAACAGAAATCCTCAAACAAGTATCTTAAAAATGGAAGTTATAATGAGAAAGAATTAGATAGTTAGGCATTACCCACCAAACAAAATACGAAAAAACTAGCGGACAGGTTATGGCAGGCTGAGGGTCCGCTACAGGACTCATGCACTTTTTGAAGTTGGAGGCTATAAGAGCAACTAATTTTCAATATCATTTAGCTAAATCACACTAAGCCTAAACCAAGAAAATAATTTCAAATAAACAAATTAAGTAATGCCAAATGAATAGTTAACTGTTCCAAAAGGAAATTGTCAATTCTAATTCATTCGTACTCCTTGGGAAGCTTTGTCAATTCTAATTCATTCGTACTCCTTGGGAAGCTTAGTCAATAGTTTAGAGGATCCCTATGCAGAGGTATCCTATTATACTGAGCATATGCACAGCCCTAAATATGACAAATATATCCTGATGCAATTGTCTGGAATTGAAGAGCTGCCAAACTATAATACTCCGTCTAGCCAGTAGTTTAGAGGATGCCTATGCAGAGGTACCCTATTATAGTGAGAATAAGCACAGACCCTATAATCCAAGAAAAGAAAGGAGGCCTAAAAAGCAATATGCAGCGTCATAACTCCAAAAACGAACCAAGAATTGATCTTGTGCCAGCACATATACGCTCTTTATCAGTTTGCAAACATAATGAGCTGATAATAATTGATTAACGTAAACCTAGAAAGGAAATGGCAGATTGAAGGAGCGATGAGTAGCCACATTAGAGATACAGAATGCTGCATTTTCATATAAAAATTTTGGTTCTGCGCACATCAGCAGCGAGATATGTAGATCAAAAGGTGAATTGACTACCACTGTTGTCCTAAATAGTCACAATCTGTCAGTGCCCAACATCAAAGGAAAGGGGAACGTTTTTGGTCCTTCAAATTCCAATAATCAATGTAAAAAGAGTCATAGCCGTATGCTGGTGCATTGAGTTCAAATCGCTCCTTCTTATTTGAAGCATTTGAAGGGAGACGGCAACGTAAGAGACTGGCATACCTTTGTGTTGACAAACTAAAAGCCATAGACTGCCATATAAAGGCTAACACCAGAGAAATTATCACTCAGGCCCTATTCATCAGATAAAACTAATCATGTCATGCAGAGGTTTTTACTAAAAAAATGCATTGCACATGCCTTTGCAGCTAGAACTGACGACACCACATCTAAACATCAATTTGCACAGATTACAAGGCAAACTCTGGAAGATCGACATGTTGGTCCATACCAGAGTGAGAATTCGAAATGCAAATGGCATGGCAAAGTAAATCACGTCTCAAATGCCAGGACGTTTATTCTGTGATGCTGGGAACTATGATCTTGAGTATGATCTTAATTAAGGCTGGGATAGAGCTACGATAAGTAGGAGCTAAGAAAACCCTGATTTACCTTTGTGGAGCATCTTCTGATCTAACTATAGGCGACGATCCATGGCTTTGTGGAGCATCTTCTGCTCTAACCTAGGCGACGGTCCAGAACGGCCATCGAATTTCAAAGACCGTCTATTCCTGTAGATCATGATCGAATGGCTTACTTCACATTCCGCTATTGTATCCACTAGGCTCGTGCCATGTGGCGAATCTGCCATCCCGGGATGGAGTATTCCCTTCTCTCTTTTCTTTGTTTTTGGAAGGTACAAATTTCTTATATATTACAGAAACTTATTGCGACGGCGCCGCCAAAGCCGCCGCGAACATTTCTTTTTCCCGTATCTTCTTGTGTTCACCCTAAATCTTGGCCATGGCCGCCCCGAAAATTTCTTATTCCCATACCTTGTTGTGTTCAATCAAAATCGTGGCCAACATGAACATCTCTCTTGCCCATCCCAGTTGTCGTCACTCACAATTTTGGTTGGATCACATGACAATGCAAGAACATGTGGGACTCTTAATTTGATCGTACGACAATTCGAGAACGTGTGGTACTTGAACCGCACCGTTGCCATATGTTCTAGTGCCCGTATGATAGATGGGTGATGTATTTCAATCACCATGAGACTCCCACTGGACTAATTTCTTTTTTGGCTTCTTACAAATTTTTTTCCTCTAAACCACCCGATGGTCGTCAGTGGGTTCTGAGCCGGGCTGAGGGTCGCACATAACCAATGGCCTGACCACTAGACCACCGCCGTGGCGGGGCTTTTTTTCTTTCTTTCTTTTTTGCACCTCCCGACCGCTTTTCCATCGATGAATATAGGTTGATTGCTTCGTGGTAATTCCAACCACTCACGAGCGAAATTGTGTATCTCTCGCTGACAATTTTTCATTTTGCTCGTCATTTTCATTGCAGTATTTAGATATGCTTCATGGTCGAGAAATTTTCACAAGTCATGCATGACAGCTCTCCCAAGATGAGGTTGGAGCTGGATATCGAATGCCTTGATGTTGGTACTGTGTTGTGTTAAAATGTCTTGTTGATTAAGTGAAGGGATTCATTAAACACGATTGCCTCATCATTTGGATATATGTCTAGTAGGTCGAGACTTTTATTGGTCGTTGGAACCTAGACCATAGCTCGGTCGCTGGACCCTGGTCGAGTAGTAACATAGCAAAGAGAAAGCGCAGTTGTCTAGGACTCAATGATAGGGAAACTGCCTCTTCCGTAACTAGTACTACTTCATTATGGGCTGCTAACAAACCCTCTGCTTCTGCAGCCTGCTGGTATGTTTCGTACTGGTGATCATTAACGATCTTTAGCTCGCCCCATGTCCTTGCAGGATGGTGCAACGAAATTTGTCTCAGGTAAAATGCCTCACCGACCCTAGGTAGAAGCAAACATATCCTACACACTATTGGTTGTATTGACCTTTTCCTCACAGTATGTCTTGTGGATCCTTCTTGTTCTTGTTCTATGTAAGCTCCGACCTCTAATGCTAGTGGAGGATTATATGGCATTGATACATACTGTTCATAATATTGAATATATGTAATCGAATCAAATTCCTAGTCAAGCAGCCTTAAGAAGTAGCGGTCCAATAACGATGTCGTGTTCGGCCGCAACAGATGGAGAGATAGGCATTTAACAGCAGGAGACTTGTTTGTTATGTCGTATACCATTATTCGCCAGGACGCCTCCTTGGCGGAAAGATAACGTGCCTTCAAGTAGTCATGTATCTCGTTTGTACTACCTGCTCCAGCAGTTCATCCTTGTGGATTGTGATCAGGTGCCTGCCCTGAATCATGGTTCCTGTCCTCATTACTAATGTTATGCTGGTTGTCGCTTGATGATGGTCCCGCGCCTATATGCCTCTTCGAGTTATCTGAAATTTTGCAGTATCAAACCCCTTATATATGTAGCCGTATAGATAAGAGAAGACATGCACTGTGGAGGAGATGTCAACCATAATATAACAATCGAGTTCATGGAGTAAAAATGCATTGTATGTGACTACCCATGCATCGTCTATACTCCTCCTCCTATATTGCACGTAACCCTTTGAGTCAAGATGGGTTGTTGGATTGATTAGTTTTGGATAACTGTAGCAGCATTGAGAATTGCCTGGGGAGCACCTATGAGAATGTCTATGTATCATGAATTTTTGAACCTAGCCTCGAAGAATTGGGTCACTTGGTAGTTCTGCAGATATGATTTCATCCACACATTCTATTGGTATGTCTGGCTCAGTATGCAACACAAGATAAGAGTGTGGGAGTCCCCGTTTTTGAAACTCTAGAACGGTTATAATGTACGATACACGTTGGAAGAATTCACTACCAGAAACGTCGACGCGCCACGTCTGTGCGACGTCGCGTTGCAAATTGCAACGCCGGGTCTGTGCGACGTCGCGACCCGCAACGTGGCATTGCAGAGACGTCGCGTGCGACGTCGCCTGGGATGAGACGCGCCGTGGATGCGACGCCTGGCCAACGTCTGCGACCACGTTGCCAAACCCACGTCGCAATGTGTCTATTTGTCGATGTCGCATCGCATGCGACGTGGATAGCATGGCCAGCGTGGCATGACGTGGCAATGCTCATACTGACGTGGCCTCCACTCCGGCACGTGTCCACTGGCCACGATGTCAGGTCGCATGCGACGTCGACAATGTGGCAAAGTTTATCTGACGTGGCATCCACTCTGGCACATGATCCGCTGGCCACGACGTCAGGTCGCATGCGACGTT
>JAANSK020305597.1:0-19377 GCA_011763485.2 Isoetes engelmannii
TGGAAGATCGGAATTTTTTTCCGGCAGCCAAAACCCTTGAAATCATAGGAAATCAAATCAAGAAAAAATTCCAAAAAAATTTCGGCACGCCGAAAAAACCAAATTTAATAAATAGATAATAATGTAAAGCAAGTTGTACTAAACATGTCAACTTCTAGTTCCAACAATTGTCAAGTGTATCCAGAAATTGTTTACAAACAAAATCCTAAGTAAAGAGATGTGGGCCAACCCACAAATACAAAAGGTTTTTGGCGCAAACTAAAAGTGTGCCCGGCGTTGCCGTGATAATGTTGTTGCCGTGCTAATGTTCTGGATTATGTTTTTACTTGGCATTCAATGTCCATACATGTGGAACTTCTTTAATATCGCAGGTCTAGTAAAAGTGTGCATGGCTTTGCCGCTCTTGATAGAATTGTGTATCATATTATGGTAGAGTCATGGCAAGGTGTCTAAGTTGATTATCCAAGTAGTTTGGTTTTATCCAAGCAGGTCTATAAAAGTGTGCATGGCTTTGCCGCTCTTGATAGAATTGTGTATCATATTATGGTAGAGTCATTGCAAGGTGTCTAAGTTGATTATCCAAGTAGTTTGGTTTTATCCAAGTTAATTGGCATGGTGCATGCAGAATATGCCCAAGACATCAAGCTGTTGTTATATGAGATAACATACTTGCATCATTTGCATATAGGCATGAGCGAACCATTGTGCCAGATGAGGGCCTTCACCTCCATGAGATTGTCCACCTCCAATTGATCAAAAAAGGATCAAATAGAGTAAGGACGATATTAAGTTTTTAATTTCGATATCCTGAACCAAAGAAAACAATATTTACAACATCCATTTTAATTGCATGGTTAGGAAGGAGCAAAAGGTTTGAGCTTGTTGATAATTGTATTCTTAATGTATTTTGAGTGGGGACGATAACTTACCTTGTTAGTTGACATCGTTTTTTGTAGTGCAACAAATGAAGAATGTTAAGAAGCCATCCAGTTTGTACACCTTGTGTTAAATGCCATCATTGTGTCCTCCATCAATGTTTCATAAGTTATATATAATCAATGTTTTGCAAAGGGGTCACTACTATAAGCACGTAACCAGGGACTCTTGACATGAAAACCAAAGCTGTGGAATTACCTACCAATTACCCACCAGAAATGTGAGGCTAACCATCTAGAAGGCAAAAGATGAGGTATAAAACACAAATTTCATTTATCCCAAAATGTTCCAAGTGTAGTGAAGCTCTTCCATGCTCATCATGTACCTTTTTTCAGGCATGTTCCTTCAAAGTGCGCCATTGTACTCTTTTCAAACACATGCACCCTCAATGGTTTTGCTGTACACTTTGTTTTTCCAGGGCTTGTATTAGGGCATAAGCATGCTACATCCTATCACTTTTGGAACCTGCCAAAGTACCTGCACTAGGTACTTCTGGATTGGGTACTGTTTCCTTGTTCTTGTCCTCAAAACTAATTCAAAAGTTCAAAATAAAAGTCCAAATCATGTTAATATTCAAGGTTAAGATGACGACAATACCATTGGAGGTTAAAATACATGCATCCGATTTAACGCTTGTTAGTTATTGAGATATTAAAAAACTACCCTGTACCCAGTGTTAGATAATTTTTTAGGTAGTTTTATGGTCCCTTATTGGTACTTTTAAGGTAGGGTGTAGCATGCTTATGCCCATTATTTTCACAAGCATCATACCCCTGACATTGTTGGAAGGAAACAGTAAGATTTGCCAACTTAACATTACTACGTGCCAAAAGAACCCCCTTTTAGCCAGTGACATCTTTTGCGGTTGACATATGTTTAGGGTGGATAAAGTAAAGAAGATTAAAAAATCGAACTGTGCCACTGTTATAGGCAAGAGATGATGCATCTGTTGTTGCAAATCTATAGAGAGTGAAAATGTAAGAGTATTAAAATGAATAGAAAACATGGGCACATAATCATCTGTCAAGCTTGATATGGGCTTGGAATGAGCACCCGCAAGAATAAACATGCACTATCTTGCAAGATCCTAGATTTTTTGACGATATTATCTCATGATAAAGAGCAGATCAAGAAATCAATAGAGGTGAGACATGTAACAACTCCATTTTGCCACATATACAGACCTTTGAACTTTGAGTATGTCCATTTGGACTTTGAATACACCTCTGTTCAAATATAAGTAGTATAAGAAATGAAATTGGCATTCCTCTATTCTTTGTGCTGAAGCAAGCAGCTCGAAATTGGAAAATCCAAAATTGGATATTATCATGTAAGGTGAAGTTAAAACGCAGATTTCTAATGCTCATACAAATGCATAAAAGTGGTGAAAAACTAACAAAATAACAAAAACATCATTGCTATTAGATAAACTATGCAGGTTTATATACTCATGCAACATCGTATCTTGGTCAATGCTTGAGGCAAACTACATAGTCTCTCTTAATATCGTTACATGCCACAGAATGACTGAAATTATTTATCTATTAGAAAAATGAGCTGCAGATGTGCTTGCTACCGATTTTACCACAAAGATCTGCATAGAAACCATAATTTATATTCAAGAGACATTCTAAAAGTGAGCCCTTTATTGAAATAAAAGGAGAAAAGGAAACCCATCCACTATATGCACATGAATATTAAAGGTTGAAACATTTGCCGACCTTGCATGGTATAAGGGCTCCAATTTCTAAAGCTTTTTTAGCATTGCTTTTGAAGGAGCCTTATGAGTATATAAATCTGCAAAGCCACAAAAACGTCAAGCTACGGATGCCAATTCTCATGCTTTACACATCTATTATGATTACTCATCTATATGAACTTATGAGATATTGAATTAGTCATGCATATTAGACATGCAGTTTTAATATGCAGTGTCAAAGATCTGGACATGAAGGAAAAAAACCTCGGCTAAGTGCATGTTACAATCAGCATATTCTAAATGTTGAGCAAGTATTGCAAGAACTAAAAAATAGCCTTCAACTGGCACAGGGTAAAGCTGGCGAGGATAGGATTCATGTTGTCTTATCAAAAGAGCATGGGTAGCTGTTCATAGGCATATGTGACGGTTTTAGTGGCCCCGATGCTCCTGATTTTCTTATGAGCAATGTGTATCCTGCAATCTATAAAGAGCTCAAAGGACTTCTCTGGGATCGCAAGGAAGCATTTGAAGCACGTCCGCATCAAAATAATGTTGGCACCTCGGATTGGAATTTCAGTTCAAAATAAGTGAACAACAACATAATGGTAGTAAGCGTATAGACGCACATTCCATAGTAGAAAGTACATGTAATGAATGGAGCCATATGGCAAGAACTGTTTCAGGTGACAATGCCAAAACACAGAACTTATGCTCAAAGGGAAATAATGAGGAGGAATATAAACGATGGGAACAACCAGATAGTGGTTGTTCCTCTAATTCTGCAGGTCATGCTTGAGGCAAACTGCGATGTAGCACTCTAGCAGCATGGTATCTTGGTCAATGCTTGAGGCAAACTGCGTAGTCTCTCTTAATAGTGTAAGGAATGTAAGGAGCAGCAAAATAAGTATCGTTACATGCCACAGAAATGGCTGAAATTATTTTACCTACCAGAAAAGTGACTGCAGATGTGCTTGCTGTCGATTTTACCACAAAGATCTGCACAGAAACCATAATTTATTGTCAAGAGACATTCTAAAAGTGAACCCTTTATTGATATAAAAGGAGAAAAGGAAACCCATCCACTATATGCATATGAATATTAAAGGTTGAAACATTTGCCGACCTGCATGGTATAAGGGGTCCAAGTTTTAAGGCTTTTTTAGCATTACTTTGGAGCCTTATGAGTATATAAATCTGCCTGGCTTATGCCACTGGCTCTTTGGCACAACTTATACAGTAGCTATCTCATTTTTCCATACAAATCCAATTTGGCTCTCTCTCATTTTTCCAAGTTCCATAAAGAAGTTCAACTATCAATGCAACTCTCGTGGAAGATCAGAGATCAGAGAAAGCATGCAACATTAGAATGGTCAACATTGCATGCTCTTTTCAATCACAAACCTGCACATCCAAAAGGGTCATAGGAAGGAGGTTTATCCTCATCTGCATAATCATCTACATGTTTGTTATGACAGGCTAAACATGACATTCTATTAAACAACTCCTATTAAGTTCAATTGGGAGAAGAAAGAGGCATCAATCATCAATTTCTATTTCCTCCAAATTGTCTCACAGATTTTCTGCAAATGGCTCATTGGCGGATGGCCAAGGTAGATATCATGGCCTTTGGATTTGAATAGACAAATAAACATGGATGATGGTGCTAATTTTCAACACTGGCATGTGACATCAAACCCTTGTAGATATAGGAATTTTGATACAGAATGCAAAAAAAAAAAAAAATCGTTGAAAACGGTATACCTTTTTGCAGATATGGCAGGACCTGGAAGCTCTAGAAAAAAAATTTCTTCTATCTCTGAGCAGAACGATTCTGGAATGACGACTGATAAGCTGATTCTTAATCTACAATATTGATGTAAAGAAACCGGACGTGTAGATCGGGCAACCTGTTAGTCCAAGAATTGGAAAGGCAGAGAGGAAAAAGCATGAAAGTAAACGAAGTTTTAGGTTGTGGTGCAGAATTGAAGAAGCCACTGTTAGCAAAGAAAATATTTCTTCATATAAAACCCCATAGCTTGGTGGAACTGGAGAATACCCCGTAGAAAGAGGTCACCCCTATTCTCTTGACTGTGTTAGAAACAACAGACATTTTGTGGGAAATCATTTTAGGAAAAAAGGAAGGTGAGTAACAGAAAAGAGTAAGAATAACCTTCTGGTGTATCCATCGCTATGCCCATTCCAGTGCTCTGTCAACAAAAAGTGGCTTTATCCAACGAACCCCTTCTTCCTTCTTAGACCTGCAAAAATAACGATGAGCATCAAAGCAGGGCAAATACAACAAATGAGACAGCAGAAATGCGGATACAGAAGAAAAGCATGCTTTGCCATGAATTAAAATAAACAGAGAGCTTGAAGGGCAAACTAAGCTCGGCTATGGCAGGCTATGGCAAAGAGGTAGAGAGGAGGGGGAGATTCAAAATTTAGAGGCCGGAATGCCAAGATCGATCAGACTTGCTGCTGCTCTGATCTACATGCGCAAACAAAGCTTTTCTTCCAAGCTAGCATTGAAAGAGCTCGGCCGATTCAAAAAACACAATCATTGCCACTGGTAGCGTCCCGCAAGGGGACCCGCAAGCGGGAGGGAACGCCGCATGCGGCGTAAGATGCGGCGTTCCCGCACAAAAACCAAGACCCTCACAAAATAATAAGAAAGATAAGTCGTCTGAATTGAACTTGTTGATGTAAAGTTATGATGTCTTGAATTCTTAAAATTTTAAGAGCAAAAGATGGCATAACTTAATAATGCAATCTTGAAATTAGGTGATATTATACTTGTTGGAAAGCTCTCATCATTGTCTATGATTCGTTTGAAGGGCACATTTGCATTCGGATTATCAGAAAAAAAGTTATTTGCATTCGGATTATCAGAAAAAAAAATTATTAGCATTTTTACAAAAATACCCCTAAGCATTCAAATTATCAGAAATTTTTTTTTTAGTATTTTTACTAACATAACTCTGGTTGAGGGGCATTTTAATAACTTCAGTAAACAATAAAAGTATTTCAGTAACTTTCCATATTATATTTTTTTATAGGATATATAAACAGTCTATTAATGTTGAATATGCATATATACAGCATAAACCTCAGTGGCATTTTTGAGGCAGATGAATGTAGAGGGGATAAGGCCGTGTCGATCCTTGTTATTTGTCTGATCCGGCACTCGCAAATCCAAGCAGCAGCTATGGCGCCGGTAATAAATCTTGCCCAGGTAGCTCTACCCTTGCATTTCCAAATATTAACCACGATCACCTGATCCATGGCAATTTCCGTCGCATGTGGACATCGCGGGTTCACCTCTCATGGGTCAGAAAAAGCGCGTAAATCGCCATCCAGGATCTGAAATAAATGGAAAGACAGATTCTAGATTACCCAATGGAGCCGGAGCTCCAGATGGGGTGGAAAAATTGGGGGATGGAACTGGGCAGAGAAAATTTGACAGTTTGCCTTTGGGTTCCATCTGCAATGTCGAGGACACAGCAGGACATGCTGAGGTTACAACTCAGGCTAAGGAAATTGAAGGAGTCAAGGACTCTTTGCAGGTTCTTCAGTTGTCAGAAGGAGTCATGAATGAGAAGCAGTCGAAGATCAGGAATGCTGCCAAGGGGGATAAAAAAGATGGGTCCGGGAATGTAAAAGCCGAGTGTGAGAAAGCTTTGCTAGCTCTGAAGAGGGGAAACAGTACCAAAGCATTGAAGCTCATTCGGGATGCCTGCACTCGAAACGAGAATAGTGTGCTTGCTCATCGTGTACATGCTCAGATTTGTTCCAGACTTGCTGCTATGATTGAAGATCCCACAACAAAGCAGCGGCATTTCAAATCAGCCCTGGCCTCTGTGAAGAAAGGACTGGAAAAAAGCCCTAATTCTTTGGAGTGCATTTTATGTCATGCACAACTTTTATTAGAAACATCGAACGAAAATACAGGATATGAAGAGGCAATAAGGGAATCTGAGCGGGGATTATTCATTGCAAATCCAGTGGATCCAGGCAAAGACTATATATATGATGAAAGCCAGCAAGAATTTTCTACATCTAAAGCAAGGATAGAGCATGTTCAGAATGAACTAAGAAATTTGAGGCAGAAAGCAAATTACGCGTCTCTCACTACGTGGATGAAGAGCTTTGACAACCCAACAATCTTTCCAATCAAGAATGATGGATTTGAGATTTTGCAACCTAAACGTCCTAATGAGAGAAAGAAAATAAAAACAGCAGAAGAAAGGCGCCAGGAAATAGAGGTACGAGTTGCTGCTGCTCGGCTCTTGCAGCAAAAGGCAGAAGCTCCTTGTGATGAGCCTACTGAGGAAGAGAAAGGAGCAAATATGCCCCCAACCAGACGGAAAAAAAATGTTTCAAATAATCGCAGAACATCCAAAACACCAGATATGGAAGGGCACGTTGAAAAAATGCGTTCTTTTTGGCATTCTGCAAGTGCCGAGGAGCGGGCAACATTATTGGAGGCCCCCTTGGTTTCATTCCAGGAGCATATTGGAACCTCAACATCCAGTTCTTGTGTGGAAACGCTAAATGAGGCTCTTGATTTCGCAAGAAAGAGCAATACCTGGAGATTTTGGGCATGCTGTAAATGTGGGGTTAAATTTGTTGAGCATCAGGAGCATATAAATCATGTTGTTAGGGAGCATGTTGGGGCCCTTGGTCATGAGCTTGAGGAAATCCTTCCTCAGGAAGTTGAACAAGTCTGGATTGACCAACTTATGAATGATGATTGCAGACCAATAAATGAAGCTTCTGCAATTGAACGGCTGAAAACAATGTTTGATGCTAGTTTGGAGGCTGAATCTGTTGAAGAGGGCTGGGCTTCTGAGGTAAAAGAAGAAAGCACGTTGTCCACCAAATGCAATGGAAATTCGATGCCAAGTCCTAAGTTGTTAGTCATTGCTGATCCCGAGTTATGCTTCCAGGATCTGCCTATAAGTGATGATATGAATAGAAGAAGGCTCTTGGACAGGATTTATAGTCTTTATAGAAAACTTTTGGGAAAGAAATGCCTTGCAAACGCCCATGTTGAGAGAATTATACAGTTCTCAATTGAGGAAACTCAGAAGATGCTTTTAGATTCAGCCGTGCAATTCCCACCATCTCTCATTTATGTTCGTTTGTTACCTGTAGAGCAGCTTCAAACTATCCACAGGCACCTCCTAGATCTTGCACATGCATGTGGACTTGATCGTCACGAATCACAGGTCAATAATGGAGAAATTGTGGAGGAAATTATTCAGGACAGGCTGTATTTCAGTGATGATCGCTCACTTTTGCATGTGGATGCGGGGGTGATCAAGGAAGCTTGTGTCAAAATTGATGGGGATGGATATGCTCGTTATATGAACTCTGATAAAGTGCCAGCACTATCATCAGAAGAAATGAAAGATTACTTGAATGCTGATCAACAGCTTTCCTGGATTTATGGGAAAGCTGAGTATGAAGAAAATATTTGTGAATGGAAAGAATTTCAGGATAATAGGGCACATGAAGGAAGAGATGTCTTTAGAAATGTGGAAAGGGAGTATCGTCAGGTGCATCATTTATGTGAAAGAAAACATAGGTGCTTAAATTATGATGAAGCATTAACATTTGCAGAGAACTTATGCTTAACTGAAACTAAGATGAAGGAAGATGGAAGCTACCAAAGTTATGAAGAAGTACTGAAAGACAGGCTGAAGGAGATGCAAGACGATCTATTTAGCAAACAGCATAGCAATGCGTCTAGGGTAGAATTTGAAGTAATCTCTAGTGTTCTTAAAGATGCAGAGGCTATACATGTGCCTGGCTTCTCTAATGAGGACATGCGCTCTATTTCTTCTGCAAAAAGGCTTTATGATTTTGAGAATGACAGTGAGGTTCAAGAAACATTCCCTTGTTCCAACACCTGTATCGAAATTTCTCTTCAACGGCAAAAAGAATCCATATTTGCTGAGGTACAATTTACATGCATATGCTAATCAGAGTTAGTTTCTCTTTAAGGTGTTAACATCCAGATTGCTGGACTTCTAACGTTATGTTCTCCCAATCTAATCTTTTCCTGCCTTTTGAAAATAAAGGGCGCTAATTATAAGATGACTGTGATGCAGGTGAGTCAACTTGATGCAAAGCTAATACGAAGTATAGAAGAATTGCACGTTTGGCAACAAAAGTTGAATGGGATCTCTTTTTTTGATTATACGACTATTGTCCTACCAACTCTGAAATCATTTTTAAAGGTTAGCCTGTTGAGTCTTTCTGTTCTATATATGAAGTCTCAGGTGAATAACCCTTTGACCGTCATGTGTGTGCAGTACCGTTTAGAGTCTGCAGCAGAAAAGGACGCTCTTCAAAGATCGGATGCAGCCAGGGAAGCATTTTTGGCAGAGCTTGCCAATGAAAAGAATGGGACGTATAAAGATTCTGAAGTTTCTAAATTACCAAGGGAGAAGCTGAAGGATAAAAAGAAAATGAAGGAGCAGAAGAAAGCACTGGTACTGAAATCTGGAAGTTTATTTATGTCTGTTCTCAGCCATATTTAGAAGCTAAGTAATATTTCTTTATATGCAGCAGCCTAATAACTATGTCTCAGGAATAAATGGTTGTCATGGAACTGGCAGGTGAATCTCTAGTCTTATTTTTCATCTTACAGTTTTCTTTATGATTGATGATGAACAGGCCATAACATTGCCTGAATTGTATCATGTGTTTGGGAGCAAGTTTGACTAATCTGATCAATTCTATTTGTTGTACTAGTATTTCTAGTGACGAGATTGAAGACGAACATGATATAGATTTAGACTTGACGGACAAAGGAATTCTAGAAGCAAAGATGCAGCAAGAACTAGAACTCAGGCGTCGTGAAGAGTTGGAGGCTGAGGAGCGCAAGTTGAATGAAGCACTTGAGCTGCAAAGAAAAGTGGAAGAGGAAGCAAAAGAAAAGATTCTTGTTCAGAAGCAAAAGAAACTTGCTGATGAAGCCGCAAGGCTGGCTGTTGTGGAGGATTCTTTGTTGTCTTCAAATACGTCCTTTCCAGTTTTGACACACCAAAATGGACACATTTATCTAGAAAATGGGAATGTTGGTAGTTCTCCAATTCCCATCCTCACGCCTACTGAAACCGTTGGAGAAGAATATCACTCTACAGCTTCAAGCAATGCTGCCACTTTGCTAAGGTTAAGAGGAAGTTCTTTATCTTTAAATTCAGGTCCATCTGCAGTAACTTCACACTCCACTGAGATTGCATCTGTTCAGGCATTGCCTTTAGGTCCATCTGATTCAAACTTGCCTTTATCAAAACTGAAGCCTGAAAATATGACATTACATCTAAACCCAAAGCCCAAGCATGTGACATTTATGCAATGCCCTAAAGAGGGTCACACCGATGAAATTGTCAAAAACAACAAATCAGGATCTATGCAGATTCCAGACGGTATGTTCAGGCCTTCACGTTTTATGTATCCTGGCTCTGACAAGGTTTTTCTTAATACAACTGTCAAAAGTGACATGTCAAGTTCTGCCATTGTTTCCGAAAGTGCAATCAATAATGCTTCTAAGAAGCATAATCCTGAAATTCCCAGTGGATATACATCGGGTAGGACTCCTGAAGCGGCTGGCTATAATCCAGGAGTAGGAACTTTTTTACGTACGTCCTTCTACTCTTCTGCACCATCACAGCATGTAGTTCCTGCACACAATACAGTTTCCAGACTCAATGAAGCAACAAAGGTTGAAGAATTGGAACCTCAGATTGCTATCAAGGATTCAATACCTGGAGCAGCGTTGAACAAAGCATCTGATGTACAACAAATTTGTGGGAAGAAGAACAAGGATTCTGCTAGCAGGATTCGTCGAACGCGATTTGTTAGACCACCACAAGGTGCTGCTCATCTGCCCGAGGAAATGGACAAAGAAATTTCAGAATGTTTTCAAGTTGAGGTTCATAATGCTGAGCAATCATCTATAGTGCAGTATAGGACACATGCCACATCAAGTACGTTATTATCTCCTCCTCCCGTCCCCTCTTCTCTATAGATCTTCTATATGCAAGCTCTCACTAAGGTGAATGTTCTTTTAGTGTGTCTAAACAGACCCTTTTTGCCTTCTAGACTGCAAAGTCTCACGAAATTGTGGACACATATTTTTGTTTTAAAAATTGGGATATGTTGAATCATCATAATTAACTCAATGCTAAGCAGGTAATGACAAAAAAAGATTACGGGAGTTAAAGGTGGAGCAGGATGAAGAAGAGAGGTTTCAGTCTGATCTTAAACAGGCCATGCAGCAGAGCTTAGGTATATGTTTTCTCTATTTTATTACTGTTGAAATTTTCTTTTATTGCTTATATTATCAGTGCACAATGCAGGTAAGACATCTGATTTGCCTGAGGGAACCATTCCGATACGTGTCGACAATAACACTGGACATGATTTTCCAAGCATTAAGGACATACAGGAAGGAGTTGTGAAAGAGATTGGCAAAGGTCTACAAAACGAAGTTGGCCAGTACAATTGTTTTCTGAATGTTGTCATTCAGGTACAAGTGAACCCTGAGAATGATGTATAGCTGGGCTCTGTTAGTAAATTAACGTTATAAATCTGTCTCACTATACTATACGCATGTCATATATTCTGTCTTTGGTGGGCTGATTAGCGTCATTTTCCAGTCATTATGGCGTTTGAGAAGCTTTCGTGAAGAAATACTATCATCTTCAAGCATCAATCATGCCCATGTTGGCACTCCTTGCATTGTTTGTGCGTTAAGGGATATTTTTCGTGGGATGAGTTCTGGTTTGGAAGTATCGAGAGCAGAACCTGTGGCCCCGACAGCTTTACGTGTTGCCTTAAGTGCAATGTTTGCTGAGTCTCGTATCTTCCAGGAGGTGAACTATGGCCTCGTCTATTCTTTTCCATTTTATGTGTTGATTTGCAGTTCGGAACACAATACATTGTCTGGAATTTATACGGCTAGTATAATTTACTCTGGTACTTCAAGATCAACACATGTGCTTTTGTCTGGACATGCAGGCACAGATGAATGATGCATCAGAGGTTCTTTCAGTAATTTTTGACTGTATTCACAAAGCATTTTCAACAAATCCTGTCGATATAGATTCAGATGGAAGCATCACTGGTGGGGACTGGGACTGCCAAGATGGAAAGCCTTGTATAGTCCATAGTTTGTTTGGATTTGATATTGCAGAGCAAATGAATTGTCGTAGTTGTGGACTGGAGTCACGTCATTTGAAATACACCACGTTCTTTCACAACATTAATGCCAGTGCATTAAGAACTGCAAAGGTAAAAGAATAATTTGTTGTCAATGGACTTAGAAAAGTTTGTTGAATATCTTTAGTTTTCCAGATAATGTATCAAGACAGTTCACTCGATGAGCTCCTAAAGCTGGTGGACATGAATCATCTTCTTGCTTGTGACATTGATGTTGGCGGATGTGGGCAGCAAAACTATATCCATCACCTACTTCGAGCCACACCACATGTTTTCACAACTGGTTTGCCTCTATGTCATACCTTTCTTCACTATCTTTCTTTTTCATAATATTAAACACTCCTTTTTACAGTTTTGGGCTGGCAGAATAGCCAGGAGAATGTTGACGATATATCCGCAACAGTGGATGCTATTGACACAGTTGTAGATATAGGTGTAGTATACCGTGGGGTAGATGAAGGCTTTAAACATCATCTGGTCTCTGTGGTATGTGCTTTCCAAGTTTGATGATTTTCTCTCTTTTATATTCTTGCTCATGTCGGAATTATTTGTAGGTCTGCTACTATGGCCAGCATTACCATTGCTTTGCTTACAGTTACGAGCATTCAAAGTGGTTCATGTTTGATGACACTACAGTGAAGGTGCTTATTGTCTATCCTATATTTCTCACTTTTTCCTGCAGCCTATTCTGTTAGATTTTCTAATACCGTACCTACTCAATTGAGCTTGGAGATACATGTATACATCAGAGGAAAATAAATGTTTTGGTTGAAATGAACACGAGATTGCTCCTTAAGTGCTAAAATTTGTGGAATGCTTCTGATGATTTTAATGTACATATGCCTCATGTAAGAGCGGTGGATAGGCTGCTTCATGCTGTTGCCTATTTTTATCTATTTCTTAACTCTACTTTCCGTGCAGAATTCTTGAATGTCAAAGATTTTTCTAATACTATACCTACTCAATTGAGCAGAATAGTATTGGAGATCTACATTAGATGGAAAAAATTTGTCTGGTCAAAATGAACATAAGAGTGCTTTTTAAGTGCTAGAATTTGTAGAAGTTTGATGCTTTTAATAAATATATGCCTCATCTGAGATTGGTGGATAGGTTGTTTCATACTGTGGCCTATGTTTTAGCTATTTCCTTACTTTCTGGCCCAATGTGTTTGTTTGCACAGGTAATTGGTGGATGGCATGATGTTGCTGACACCTGTCGTCGAGGACATTTACAACCTCAGGTTCTTTTTTATGAGGCAGCATCAAAATAAACGAGGCCTTATCAATGGAAGATATAAGACATCAATTTTGGTAGAAATTTCAGAGTGAAGAGGCATTTCGCTTTTTTGCCTCTTTAAAGATTATTTTCCTTCCCATTTGTATACCAAGGTGGGTATAGCTGCCATGTACAGAAATAGGCAATCAGTTGTATCAGAAATGTTATAGTTTGTGAGCTGATGCTGAAAGTTGAGAAAATTCCTGTAAGGGATGCATCCCAAAGGCATTTTTCAATGCATGCCATGTAAATTTGATACATTTTTTGAGAATCAGAAATGAATGAAAGTTAAGATCCAGAATTGTGGGTTGACGACTACACGTTTGCTATGTGAGATAATTTGCTGGTGAATATTGTTGTGAACTAATTGATTGTTCAAATGGAATTGGTTTGCCAAGCGTACATGATGAAATGCTTGTCCTCTGTGCATCGTTACTCCAGATTTTCTGGAATGCTGAAGTGCCGTCTCTGTTATCACAAGAGGGTTCATCTAATAGTGCTGGAATGTCTTAAAACTCAAAAGGCCTAATTATGTTATAAGTGTTATCTGATGATCATTTTTTGCAATAAAAGGTTCATCTAGTAGTGCTAGAATGTCTTAGAACTCAAAAGGTGTATTTTAACCAATGCCAAATCGTTTGGCACTGGAAATTGAGACATTGACAACTTTTATTAGTAGAAACATCTCCGTGAAAGGTATGGTACAAGGTTAAATAATGGGAAAAATTGTGAAATATCTTTATGTTTTGCTAAAATTGTTCAAACGCCCCTCGTTTTTGGAGTACTTTTATAGAAATAATCGTAACTTTTTTTGCATTCAAATAAAAATATGTTCTTCAGATGTATTGTAGAGGACAATGAGATTTTTCCTTCAAACCTAGGATCACCGGAATCGGAGTCCGATTCCGAAATCACAAGTTATGTCTGGCCAGCGTTTTTTTTTTTTTTTTTTTTTTTTTTTTTTTTTTTTTTTTTTTTTTTTTTTTTATCACAAGTTATGTGATTTTTAATACACAAAAAATTTCTAAGAATTTAGGAGGGATTCAGAAGACCATAACTTAAAATTTCGGACTCCGATTCTAGTGATCTTAACTTCGATGGATAGATCTCATTGTCCTCTACAATACATCTGAAGAACATATTTTCATTCGGATCATTGCAAAAAAGTTGCGGTTATTTCTATAAAAATACCTCCAAAACGAGGGGCGTTTGAACAATTTTAGCAAAACATAAGGGTATTTCACAGTTTTTCCCTTAAATAATTATAGCCTCTTAACATATATTCTTCTTCTCTTTTTTAGGATGATGCCTTAGAATATTATTGTTTGGTGCTTACTTTAAATGAAGATGCGTGTTTAGATCCCTGTTTCAGAAGTTTCAGAGGGGAAAAAATACATAATATTACTTTAAATGAAGACACGTGTTTAGATCTCTGTTTCAGAGGGGAAAAGTTACATAATGTAGACTCGTAGTAGGGCAGGCTTGGGGCGAAGGTTGGGTGGTTTCCTAGTTACATGTTTAAGAAAAGGCAATCCCTATGTTGAATCTAAGAAGCATTTGTGCAGCCATCAACTTGTCAAATACCCATTGCAAAAATAACAATTGTGCAGATTTTAACTTGTATAGCAATGAGACTTCACTAGTCAAGTACCAGTTGAATGTATATCCACAACTGAAGTAGATATTATTAAACATATGTAAACTGTAATTGATATAGAATTTTATTATGTGAGCTTCCAAGATTGCAATTCTTTCCAAGTGTATTGACGCAACTTTCTACTACTCGCAACGTATACAAACATGATCTGAAGATATTAATGAGGAGGAGAGCATTTTTACGTTCACTTGAGATGGTGAATATATGATATACATATTACATTGCCTCAGGCATATAATATTGTGGATAGCTTAATAGATAAACCCATGATATATAATCCAAAGACATGATGAAATGTTGGAAAAGTTACCATAATATGAACAACTTGGTATCATGATGTTGGTTGTATATTGTGCCTTCCATCTTTTATCTATTTATAGTAAAAAACAACTAGAAATAAGCTAGCAATTTACAATGTATTAGGTTCTCATCTTTTATCTGATTGTGAGATGCCATGTAGAAAAGGGCTATCAATGTATAATGTATTAGGGTCGAACACGAACATGATGTTGCAATTTACAATGTATTAGGGTCGAACATGAACACGATCTTGCATGCACATTGTGCTTTTCATCTACAAATCATCCAAATCAAAGCAAAGTATAGGTTAATACAAGAAATGAATTGACAACTAGATGGCTCATGGTTTTGCAATAGCAATTTATTAATTAAGCAAAAAGTGCTTACCTAGCTCCACTTTGCATAAACAAATAAGATTTAGAACATTCTCCAACCTTGCATGAACATAAGATTTAGCATATGGTACACACATATGTTAAAAGATGAACCAAGGGTTTCTTAATACCAGGATTTTGCTTAATGAGGGATTAGAAAATATTGTAGCGACAATTTGTAAGTAGGATTCCACCATAAACAAGGTGATGCCGCACAGAGGACTGCCCGATAAGTCCTTGCGTACATGATATTGATGAAGAAGCCACCATTTGATGGAAATGTCTACATGTTGACAAATGCAGCTAGTAATGCCATGATCGCAGCTTATATTAAACATGGAAATGGCGCTGATGCATTATAGATTTTTGGGCATGCAGCTTGAAGGTGTTTAACTTAAATCAGAGAAATCCACCTTTTTCGTTGATTTTTCTTCACTTAATAGCATAGTTACGGGGAACTAAGTTCCGAACTTGGTTCCTGTTCTCAGAACTAGTTCCCCAGGGTCCAGAGTTCCCGAGTTCCCACTTTAGTTCTCGGTAGAAAAGGGAATATTCCTCAAATATCCCTCGAATATACTCGAATATTTGTCGAATATACTCGAATATTCCGTTCCCATCTCGTTTACATTCCCATCCGTCTTCGTTTCCGTTCCCGTTCCCGTTCTCGTTCCGAATTTTGGGTCCAAGTTCCCAAAAAGTTCCCATTCCGGGTAACTATGCTAAATAGGCCTGAGTTTTTGGTACAAATAAAAGTGGTCCATGCTTTGTCTTTAAAGATATGCATTGGTGATTGGATTATGAAAAGGAATGTTGTCTCATAAACTGCCATAGTCACTTGCTACGTGGAAAAAGGATATAAAAAAGCATCCTTTAAGCTTTTATGCACAAAATGATTGCGACAAAGAACGACTTCAATTATTTCAAGAAATGTGCGCTTACCGAACAATATGCCATAGATATACCTGTGGTTCTAACACGATACTGGCCAATAAGTATGGTAAAGGAAGGAAGGAAGGAAGGAAGGAAGGAAAGAAATATATTTTAACGTCCACGGAGGCCAAAGGCCTATGAGACGATACATGCCTTTTACAGATCACACAGAAAACCCAAATCCAACAACAAAAAGCAGACAATGCAACTGTACAATGCACCCCTACTGCCGGGATGAAAAAACCCCCACGTGGGAGGAAAAACCCTAATAGCAGGCCATCAAATTCCATGTCCTAGAAGAGAGACCCTGGTGGCCGAGATCTGTAGGATGTAAGAACCCAACCGTGCCACCATGGGTGATGCGAGCAACTGATGCAGTGGGATGTCCGAACATCTGAGATCAGTATGGGCTGCTCGGACATTGGTATATGCCGGGCACTGCTGGAGGGCATGGTGCAGAGACAATATTGAAGAAAATGACAAGCACCTTTTTTCTTGATATTTTTGTTTTTATCTCTATTTTTCTGTTAGAGAGACTTTCTTCAAAAAGAAAAAAAAAAAAAAAGACAATATTGAAGAAAATGACAAGCGCCTTTTTTCTTGATATTTTTGTTTTTATCTCTATTTTTCTGTTAGAGATAAGATAAGATAAGATAAGCATTTTAACGTCGTGCCACAAAGGCAGCATCCAATTGGACATGCGACGGAACAATACAAACGGGGACCGAAGTCCTGAAACAACACAAATGGCCCTAGGCCCATGGAAAACAGAGGGACCAACGTCCCTGTAAAATAATCATCTAGTTTTTATGCTTATATGTTTACAGATGTTTACATATTTACATGTTTTCAGTTCAGTGTTACCGTTATGCAGCTATGTATACCCCAGCCATGGATCATGAGGCCACTGGTCACGAATGATCGCAGCCCCACCCCTATAAACTACCCACTTCCGTTGTGTTCTCGCTTCCCGCACTTTACCAAGTTCCGCTCTTCGGCAACTGAGCTGGATGAGCGTGAGATCTTCCTGTACTGAAAATGTGATACCCCGAAGATATCTGCCGTGTTGGAGCACATGCAATCTATCCTGGCGCGCTCGAAAGCGGACCAAAATATGCCGGGGCCGGTCTGGTCGCTGAATCCCCACCCTGTATGCCACCTCTATCCCTGGAGAAGGGATATGCATAATTTCTCTAAAGAAGCGATCTGCCTCCTCTACATCCGATCCATTACCGGATTCGGGCAGGCCCACAATCCGCAAATGCAGAGCTCGGTCCTCCAGAGTCTCGCTGTGCTCTGGGCATCCTGTGTGTGAATTATCTGAATGACATTCTAGCATGGAGGTATCTACCGGCTCTGTCTGTGTTGCAGCCTCTGTGTAGAATATCTCTACTGCCTCTGTATCTGCTGCCTCTGTTTGTGTAGCAATCTCTGAGCAAGATGGGGCCACAGTCTGAGTGGCTGAGTGACTTTCTTGGGATAACTGAGGCTCGAATTTCAAATTCCACAGAGCTTTGATCTCCAATTCCTTTGATCAGCAAGCTAGCCTAGTAGAGGCTAGCAATCCATATGATTCCTCAGATCAAGCAAGAAGACAAATTAACCTGTGGATTTTTAAAGGCTCATATTCAGAATTGTGGTACCAATTCTTCTGCAAGCAAACTTTTCCTGATCGCTTATTCACACCCGAATACTCCTTCATTCCAAGCACAGAAGAATTTGCGTGTGAAATCATTGATTCTTGGCTACTCGAGTTTACTGGAAAAAGAAATATTACATCAACAACAAGCTTCCAAGTATTTTGTGAATGGTCTGATTCAGATAGAAAGATTACTGTCAAAGTTTTCTCAGAATGAAGCAAGGAATCTCTTCTTGCCCGATTTGTTTTACATG
The DNA here is from genome assembly GCA_011763485.2 of Isoetes engelmannii. Lineage (NCBI taxonomy): Eukaryota > Viridiplantae > Streptophyta > Lycopodiopsida > Isoetales > Isoetaceae > Isoetes > Isoetes engelmannii. The sequence continues at coordinate 18,296 of JAANSK020305597.1, forward strand.
GCAATTTCTCGGTAGATCATCCCATTTAGCTACTTATTGATCGTTTTTCCATTCCCCAAGCTAAATTCTCCTTGTTTCCTTCTTCCTTTCAGCAATTTTCCTCTGCTCTTCCTTCTTGTTTCTTTTTACTTCCAAATGGCTATTTTCCAAAAAAAATAAAGACTCGAATATCTTAAAAAACCTAAATTCAAAATCTTTGCCTCTGCTTCATAATTTTATGCTACTTCCAGAACACCAAAGAGGTGATCTTCTATCCCAGTTGAGTACGTGGCGCGACGTTAAAATGCTTATCTTGTCTTATCTTATTATAATCCATCTGCATTCTCAAATTTGGTGACTTTTCTAACTCAAATGATCTTTTAAAAGAAATGCATCACCTTAGCCATTTTCCTCCAAACTGGGATACAATTTCAAAGGATCTGGGGGGTAATCATGTTCTACCTCCTTTGGATGAAGCTGGAGTCCCCATTCAACAAATTCCAAGGCCGACTGTACCTATAAAGTCTGATGAAGAGCTAGCTCGGGATTTTTAAATTCAGCAATTAAAATCTCGGACTTCCACCCTTCTTTTTAAAAGTATAACACTTAATTCTCCTTTTATTTCTACCAGGATAGACAGCCGTGCTAAAACTGTTGTGGTATTAATAGTTGATTCAGTTGACCTCAAAATTAAAAAACTCTAGGATCACTTGTTAAGGCTTTATAAAAATGTCAAAATCAACTCTCTCTACTGGCTTAATTTTTCCTACATTCTAGTTGATTGTGGTTGTGATAAAACTGCCAATTTCCTTCTTAAAATGGGAAGAACTACTTTTGACACATTTCAAATTTCTATGAAATGGTCTGCTACAATGCCCCTGAGTGATTTTAAGAAACAACATGTTGCCTCTGTATTCATGAGCAATCTGAATCCCATTTACTGGAATGAGGACTGCTCCAACAAAATTTTCAACTCTATTGGTTCTTATCTAACTACAGAATACTCTCCTTACAAGCCTCCTAAGCGCTTCACCCAACTGGACATCACCAAGCCTATTCCTACCTCTATACCTTTAACTGATTTCTTTGGAAATCAGATTAAT
>JAANSK020305708.1:0-19367 GCA_011763485.2 Isoetes engelmannii
GAAGAATGCAAAAGCAAACAGTGCGTCGTTCTCCAACAGGCACGGGTTTGGCTATTTTTCTGAACCGTGTATTAGTTCAGATCAAGATCGAACGGTGTTAAATATTGCCAGGTCAATTTTTAGGACACGTGAATAGGCTAGGCTTTCAGATATTGTGTCACCCGAGGTTAGGCTGTTGCGCTAAAAAAAAAATTCACCGCCAAAAAAAGAACTAGTAATTGTAGCCGTTAGATCATTAAATATGCTAGAATACAAAGCGCAGAAGCACCAAAGAGCACAATCTCAATAGTCAATAATTGCTGCAAGATTGCCACTAAAAATATACCTCGAGATGCCCAAAACCCACCTTGTCCCTAAGGAATCACCCCTTAACAAGTGGCAATCTAGAAAAATGACAATAGTCCATTCCATTCCAAACCTTACTAGCTCCCTAATGGGTCACTCCGTAATGTTTTTTAAGGATCATTGGATCCGAGAATATTATAGGCATGGCCAAATCAAAGATCATGGTATTTACATGTCAAACTCCTGTACACACAATCGCTCCTTATAGGTCAAGAAATACACATAAAATACCAAGAAACCATAGGGTTATGACGAAACCTAACATAGCCATGTTACACGATAACATAGCCAATCACACGAAACCTAACATAACCAACTATGAGAACAGACTAAATCCATTCCTACAGAAATCGACATGCCCTGTTCTTGACCTGCAGCCAAAATATGTCATTCAAGAGAGAGAGAGAGAGAAGATGTTAAACACACAACCGAGTGCAAATAAAGATGAGGCTTATATTACAATGCAAACACAAATCCAGATATGTACATCTGTGCTGCCTGTCTCACAAACAATCAACAAGGAAGACAGAAGCGACACACTAAAACTTAAAACATAACTATTGTATTCGTGAACTGTATTCATAGAAACGCTTCAGGAAGAAGCTACAGAAAGGTTGTGCAAACTTCAAACTTCTCGATCTGAAATTGGTTGGCTCTACAAACACGCTTCAAGATGAAGCTTCACAAAGGAGCTATTCACATTAGCAAAACAAAATGCAAATACAAAGGATCAGATAAAAAATTGACTCCAGGAGATGCCATAGCCTGAGAAACAACCTCTATCTGGACCTAATGCTCGCTCTAACTGAAGCTTTGCCTGACCTAAAGCTCGCTCTAACGGATTCAAGGTGGTCTACTGGATGCTGCTATGCTTCGCCTTTCTTCCATCTGCTCTAGCTCCCCCTACCTGGCTGCCTGCCATGCTCGGCCAACAGCCTTTTTTCAATCTGCTCTAGCTCTGCCTACTTGGCCGCCCGCCATGCTCGGCCAACAGCTGTCGATAAACTCTATTTTTGAACTATTCCTTTAGGGAAAAAAAACAATTTTAAAACTCTAACACTTTATTTCTCCGCAAATAAAATCATTAGAGATAGACAATTTTGGGACGTTATATGAGACACGGAAAGGAATAGAACAGAATGTATTTTATTGTCCACGGATAAAATACAATTTTACAATTTTCTCTGTACGAACCAAAGACATTTGTACGCGAGCATAATGAGCAATCTGGATGAAGCTTCTCGATCATGCTGGAATGGTATGACACGGACAGTGGGAGATTCCGGAGTTGGCGATGGATCAGGCATACAAATTATTGCATCAAGACCTGGCATACAAACATCTCAAAGAGAATTCAAAAAACTTCTTGGAATAATTGGGAGAATGGCAATCGGCTAGCAAAACATTACTAGGAGCTCGACCATGCCATGTTGGAGCTACGGATGGATTGTCTTCTTGGCAGGTAAGATCAGGACAAACTCTCTTCCTGAATGCATTACTATTTCCTTTGTCTTGAATATTGTACGGGACTTTTCCAAGACAACTCTGCACTACCGACGGTGCTATGCGAATAGTTGCAATACCTTCAAATTCCAACCTGCATTTGTGTTTTCAGCAGCTTATTGTTCTAGCAGAATTGAAATTTTGAATGAAACATGTGGGAGCACGCCAGTGAAGCATGCAATCGCAAGTGGAGAGGCCAAGCAGCAGGAAGGAATTCCTATAACTCGGGAAATTGCATATTGTCTTCTTCGACAATGCATAGATTGCAAAAACATAGAACGTGGCAGGCAAGTGCAGTTCCTCATGGCTCATGCTGGCCTAGATTGTATTTCTGCGTTGGGGGACCATCTTATCAGGCTTTTTGTCTGTCTTGGAAGCTTAGTCGAAGCAAATAGAGCATTCACTAAGATTGAAGAAGCAAGCACATATACTAATGCTGCAATTATCCTAGGTAATGCAGATCTAGGACAAGGAGAGGTTGCCCTTGAACTGTATAACAAAATGCAGCTGCTCAAAAGAGAGAATAACTCCTACACGTATGTTGCAGCTCTTAAAGCATGCAACATAATAGCGGCCTTTGAAGAAGCAAAAATTATTCATGTTCAAGTTATCAACGACAAACACGGCTATGTTATAGTGCTCGGGAATACACTAATTAGTATGTATGCCAAATGTGGGAGTCTGGAGGAGGCATTTGTAGTATTTGACCAGCTTCCCAACAGAGATGTAGTGTCGTGGAATGCAATGGTTAATGGTTTCCTCAAGCATGGTCAGATTGCTTTGGCCGAAGAATGTTTCAAGGAAATGCAAAAGTTTGGCATCGAGCCAAATGTAGTATCATGGAGTTCCATGATTTCAGGATATGTCCAGCAGGGAGAAACTGTATCAGCTCTGAGTTGCTTCTGGCAGATGCAAGTGGAAGGCATTAAACCAAATGAAGTGACAATCTTGAGCACATTGAAAGCATGTGGAATCAGTCAATCAATAGAGGAAGGACGTCTCCTTCACGAGCATATTCTTCAAACCAGTTATCAAACAAATGTTGTCGTAGCCAATACCTTGGTTGATATGTACATAAAATGTGGGAGCCTGATAGAGGCACACATAGTTTTTGACAACTTGCCAAATCGAAGTGTTGTATCATGGAACGCAATGATTGCAGGGTATGCACACCATGGTAACTATGTCATGGCATTCAACCTCTTTAAGCGAATGGAAGAGGAAGGAATAATACCTGACGTAGTAGCGTGGAACTCAATGATTACTGGATGCATGCAACATGACAGTGGTCTGCTGCTACTAGAATGTTTTGAGAAAATGCAGAATCACGGTATAGAATCAAATGCAATTACATTTCTGAGTATTTTGAAAGCGTGTTCTAATATTAGAGCAATAGAAAAAGGCAGATTTATCCATGCCACCCTCGTCAAGGGAGGGTATGAATTAGAACTCATGGTGGGAAGCACTCTAGTTGATATGTATGCCAAGTGTGGCAGCCTGGGAGAGGCATACAAGGTTTTTGGCAAATTGCCTCATCGAAATATAGTGGCATGGAATGCAATCCTTTGTGGTTATGCGCAATATAGCAATGGTATTTCTGTCCATCAATTTACTCAATGGATGAAACAAGATGGTATTTTTCCAGATGATGTGTCATTTTTAGCTCTTTTGAAGGCATGCTCCAGAGATGGAGTTATAGAACATGGAAGGTTTCTTCATGAACAAGTCCTTCAAAGCAAACATCAAGCTGATGTTGTTCTGGGAAGTGCCATTGTTGATATGTATGCCAAGATGGGGAGCTTGCAGGAAGCACAAAGTTTTTTTGAGAAAGCAGAATGTAGAGATGTCATTTCGTGGAATACAATGATATCCGGATATGTACTTCATGGTAAGGATGTTCTGGCTTCAATATGTTTTGAAAAAATGCAATTAGAAGGCGTCGAACCAAATGTAGTTTCCTGGAATGCAATAATTGCTGGATATGCCCAGAAGGACAAAGGCCTTCATTCAATAGAATGCTTTCAAAAAATGCAAGAGGAAGGCCTGGATCCAGATGAAGCCAGTTTTTTGAGTATTTTGAAAGCAGTATCTAACATAAATGCGCTTGTGCATGGCAGGTTCATCAATGAGTTGATCATTCAAAAAAGAATTTACTCTGATCCTATATGTAGTACTCTTGTTGATATGTATGCTAGATGTGGGAGCCTTGCAGAGGCATCTACTCTGTTCTACAGTCTCCCAAACCAAAATTTAGCGAGATGGAACACAATGATTTCAGGATATGCTGAACATGGAGGGGGTCGTGTTGCCTTTGAATGTTTTGAGGAAATGCAACAAGAAGGTGTAGAACCAAATGAAGTGACTTTTGTTAACATCTTGAAAGCATGTATCAGCATTGGAGCAATAGAGGAGAGCAGGCTAGTTCATGAGATGATGATTGACAATGGGTTGGAGCAACATGTATTAGTGGTAAGTATGCTTGTTGAGCTTTATTCAAGATGTCATAATCTTGAAGCAGCAGAAAGAGCGCTCAGAAAATTGCCAAGCCAAAATGTTATTTCATTTGGTGCAATGATAACAGGATATTCCCAGCATGGAGAAGGTTATTTAGCTCTGAAATGCTTTGAGAAGATGCAGCAAGATGGCATACAACCAAATGAAATTGTGTTTTCAAGTGTCGTAAAAGCATGTGCCAAAACAGGAGTCATAGAGCAAGGACGGTTCGTCCATGCACAAATCATTGAAGACAAGTTTCAATTCAACAGTGTTGTAGGTAATCTCTTGGTTGACATGTACATGAAATGTGGGAATCTGGAGGAAGCTCTCAAAGTTTTTGACCAATTGCCAACTCGCAATGTGCTTTCATGGGGTGCCATGATTGCAGGATATGCTCAGCATGGAGATAGCACGTTGTCACTCAAATGCTTTGAGAAAATGGAGAAAGAAGGCATAAAGCCAGATGCTGCAATATTTACTGGCATTCTTGTTGCATGCACTAGAGCAGGTTTAACTGATGAAGGTCGTGCATACTTCAAATCTATGAAAGAGTATCATGAAATTACACCAACTCTTTCTCATTATACTTGTATAATAGATCTTCTGGGTCGTGCAGGCTGTCTTAGTGAGGTAGAAACTATCCTTCTAGGCTTGCCACAAATTGATATTGTTTCGTGGACTACTTTATTAAACTCTTGCCAAACGCACGGCTATACGAAATCAGGAACTGGATGCTTAAATCAAGTTGTCTAAATTTGAATGTACAACTGGATAAGACTCCTTTTTCATGAGCATGAATAGGAATCTTTTCCTATTTCCATACCAGTATTGGCAGTAATCCATTTACCTTGTAGTCATTGAATTGGAGACATCAAGAAAGCAGCTGCTACATAAATACTGGATTGGAAAACTATTGTTGAAGTGGATACATGCCATGTTTTGCCATGACATGCTTCCTGAGGAATTGGGCATTTTGTGCCAGAGTAGTTTGGTCATGTCTGTGAGAAATCCACGACAAGATTGTGAGAAATTTGCCCTGCACAGGAGCACACAGCAACGTGACCTGGAAGGTTTGTATGCGTCCTCCTATCATTCTGATTTGTTTGAGATGGACATATTTCCTGTTGATCGCATTCCAAGTATGCATGAATTGGCCGCAGGCAAAACGGTCCTGGACATGGTGAAAGCTCATCCCAACCTGGACATGATGCGATGCCATATGTAGATTGAGGACTCGAGAGTTTTTTTTTTTATTAGCACGTTTGCACAACCCGGGGTTGGCTCTTTAAGTCGTTCTGAGGCTATCCACGTTGCCGGCATGTAAGATTTTTGTGCAGGTGGAGAGGTTTGGTGTCGCGAGGGTCACAGAAATTCAAAGAAATTCCAGCGTGTTTGGGCAGGAAGTTATGCGATCCGGAGGGTGCCCTTGCAAGTTATGCCGTGTTAGATTTCTCGTGTCTTCCACTTCCTTAAGCTCTCTCTAGTTTACACCGGAAGGCAGGCGATTCCTTCCGTTCCGGCGAACATTTGGAATAAGCAGAGTCCTCCATAGCTTCTATCCTGGCTATGGCGTTTATAGAAGCCAGAAATCGCAGAGAACAGAGCTCAGAATCGTCAGCAATTTAGTACTTAACGAAAGAGCTATCGATGCATTTTAGAGCGCTTGGCTATGGCTCCTATTCTTCCTTCATCGATAATGGTAACGAGAAAATTCGACATTATTTGCCGATCACATTCCGAGAATCCGAGATTTTCGATAGGCCCTGTTATCAGCTCCAACAGAAGAATCTAATACTGATAGGCGGGTTTAAGGATCATCTGCATTGGAGCTTCTTTGAGCTGCAAAATGCTAGACATAAAATGCAAACGCTGTCTTACGCTTTCCAGTTGTATTTTTATTTCTGGTGCACATCATAAGCTCTGATGATAGTCTGGCAGTGTTGAGCGGGCATAGTATTTATCAGAAACTAAGTGTTTCTATTATAGCTCCTTATTTGGGGAAATGATGGAGGCTCACTCTGGTCTTGTGGTGGCCGCCGGACGTCTGGATGAGGATCCTGTATTTATCAAAGTTGAAGTAAGTGTAATGCATAATGTTGTACAATCTTAATACATTTTCTAAGCCATTCTGTGTGTTTGGTGCTTTGTATAACTCGCTCCCTGCCTTAAGAAGCAGACCACTCTCGTTGTTCTAGGCAGTTGCTTAGTTCTAGATGTTTTCAAAGCAGGGTTAGTTTTGGACTACATAAATGCATTTCTCAGCTATTTAGCCTATTGCAATGCAGATGAAGCCATTGACACACCAGGATGGGCAACTTTGCCAGATTTGCAGCGACAATGTTGGTTTATGGCGAGCTTTTTGTTGCCTGCAACGAATGTGCTTTCCCTGTTTGTCGACATTGCTATGAATATGAACAGAAGGATGGCGATCAATTTTGTCCCCAGTGCAAGACCAGGTACAAGCGTCTATGACTTCCAGCTAGACTCAGTGTATAGATGTCCTGACCAATTTCTAAGTCTCAAACTTCAGGAAGCCCTCGTGTTGAGGAAGACGAGGAGGATGATGTAGCGGAATAAGCGCCAAATTGTAAAGGCAATGCTTCATGGTCGCATGAGCTATGGACGTGGTAATGATCCTGCACCACCTCCTCATATGATGCTTCCTATTCAGCCCCATCTTCCTCTTGCTATAACCAATGGTGAAACAGTATAATACTCAGGCAGAGCTTTAGTTACGACTTGACAGGAATTAATATCTGATCATTCTTTGTATGTTCAGGAAAATGACAACCTTTACAGAGTACCTGCAGAACATCATGCACTGGTCATTCCTCCAATTCTTGGTGGTGAGGAAAGCACATTCACCCACTTCCCTATGTGGAACCCAACTTGCAAGGTACAGTTTAACCTGAACATAAACCGAGAATGTGAAATTTATCCTTTTCCAACTATCGCCCTCTTTCATATCTACAGTTCAACCAAGATCCTTGATGTCTGATCCAGCAAAAGATACGGGGGAAGATTGAAAGGATAGAGTAGAGGGTTGGAAATTAAGGCACGAGAAAATGCTCGTTGGCTCGCTTGATTGGATTAGTGTTCATCCTTCAGATAGTCTCTTTTGGTATAACAATTGTCAAACTGATTAATATGGGCTGATAAGGAAAGGCCGTACAAAGCGAGCTCCATTGTTATGGGGTATGAGCTGGACACATACATAGACTGTCAAGTTTATGCAGATGATAACTTTATATTTGACTTTGCAATGCCCACGTAGTAGGCCACTTTATAGATTGTGAAAATAAAAACATCTCAGCCTCCTTATGGTCCATGCAGTTAACTGAGGCACTATAGCGGCGCATCGTGTTAACGTTGCTGGTGGCAAGTCACAGTTTTACTTCAATTTTACTGCTATTTGAATAGGAGGTTGTCATTATTTTTTATGAGATGTGGTTCTTGTGGATATATATTTGGTCATGGCAGATAAATCTAAGAAGTGAGAATCGCACCTTGTAACAGAGGAAGCATAATTGAATTAGCTGCCCATGTACTTGCCTTGGACCTGGAGAGTGTCAACAATGCACGGTGGGTGTTTGGCACCATGATATCACTGCAAAACCAAAATGAGCATGGGAAGGCGACGTTAATTATTATTATTATAATGTTCTGTTGTCACAGGATACAGGTAAAAGTACCTCATCCAATCAGATTGAGTGCTGGGAGGCCGGAGTTCCACTGTGCAACAATCTGGTGGAATGGTTCACGGTGACATTTTTGACTTGTCTCTTTGAAATGTCAAAATTCATGGTCTCAGATGGTAAAGGATATTCTGGCATGTTCCAGCTTTCTTGCAGTTCCTTGCCCTTATGAAGCCAGACAATGTTGTCTTGGTAAGCCTTTTTCATGCAAAAAAAGAAAAACAATAAACAGAAAAAAACTATCAAGCGAAATATGTGAATTGAGATATTTCTAGTTGTTTAGGAATCTGTGGCTGGAAGCAGAATGCAAAGATCCACTATTTCTCAACAATTGGAAAAAGATTATTCAGGGGCTATGGTTGCATGGCTGGCAGCCTTATTTCTGCAACTAGTTGATTTGCTCTGCAGGTATAACGTCGCTTATATTAAGCAATATATATTGTGGTGCTTGCATCTTGAGGCTTGTTGAGACCCATAAGTTTACATTTGAACATCTGGCTATTGGGGTTACAGAATCTTGTGAGCCTCATATTCTCTTTTATTCTAGTCTGGGATATGCCTTTTATAAGATTAGGAATTCAGTCCCTTAAATTATCCCGTCTTTCCTTGATCTATGAAGAAATTGCACTAGTGGTGAGTGTACCATAGTATCAAGATGAAATGTTATCATGACTATAAGAAACTCTGAATCTACATTTTTACTGCTCTTTTTCAGTTGGCAACAATTGTTCTTATTTGTAGCAAAGCAATTGAGGCTCAGGGCACCATTGCCATTGTTTCTCACCACATTGGGACTAGTCATATTAAGTGTATCTGGAGTTGGATGGTTGTTTCAGCTTGTTATGGAAGGTAATAGATGCCATCATATTCCTGTTTAGATTTAGCTACGTTGAGCTTAAGTTTGGAAATAAAATGCATGCTTAGAAGAAGGTGATTTTCGTCTGATGTGATGCGTATTGACAATTATGTACATGATGAGTTGCAAAAAATGCCAACAAACTTATTCAGTAGAGTGTATTTAGGGTCTGAAAACAGGAAATCTATTTCTGTACCATTGAACAGTTGATGGACTCCTGAAAAGCGTCTGCCTTCTGCCTTGGCCCAAGTACATAAAGAGACTTGGCACATGTTGTAGCTCAACAAAAAAGCTTGTGCATCATTTTGGGATCTTAGAAAATGGCTGGTGCAAAAAAATTTCAAACAAGATTTGATCCAGATTGGTCAGGAGAATTGCAGCACAAGGTCTAGCTTGCAAATCTCCTCTCACGGAAGTATAGTGCCATGTCACAAGTTAGGGGAAAATGGAATGGCGAGAACCGCCCACATGCGAGGAATCCCAGAGGGAGCATTTTTGAGAAATGATGAGTAATTTTGTATGTTACCAATAATGCTTGATTCTTCTCAATAAATGATTTTATAGCAGAACATGCTAAGATCAGAATTTCGTTGAGCATAGCAACTTCAACAAGACTCTACTGCTTTTGAATTGACAAACTCGTGGGTAAAGGCATAGAAAGCAGAGAAGAAAATTCTCCAGAAGCGGATATGGAGAAAATAGAAGTTTAAAAGAAAAAAGAGATCAATGGTTGGATTTTGAATGTGTGGCATTGTTTCAGATTTATGTTCATTGAGTCTACTTTCTCCAAGTTATCTTTGAGGTAATATGATGTATGAGGACAAGGGCGCAATGCATGTGTTTGAAGTGAGAGAATGGAGCAACATATTTATTATATGTCGTGTCAAAGTTTTGTAATGTAAAATACGTGTCCTCAAAAACATTCTATATCTTTGCAGATCAAAAACATTCTATATCTTGGCAGACTTTGATCCAAATGGTCAACCAACATGTTCACGTCATTGTCATGTGCCTAGCTATTTTTTTCAAGGTCAGTCAAACTTAAATTAATGTTCACATTTTCATAAAATTAGCAAATGATCACGTCATGAGTATCGGAATGATCATGTCATGATTATGGGAACTTATATCTCGCTCTTATGTCAAGTATATGGCATTCAAAAACATCAATGCTTATATGTACGGGCGATCAGATAATGTTGCAATATAATCATGCCTTCTAGAGGATGGGAATTTCAAACAATGTATTGGAGAGTGATGTACTAGAGAGCCCATGTTTCAGGAGATTCTGATGTCTTTACCAAGCATTTGGAAGATGAAAACTACATTTTTTATTTTGTAGCTAGTAACTTGAAATTAGCGCTCCTTTTGAGCAAATGCACCTAGTATTACATGTAAAATGTAATATGATTATTGCCTGTGCTCATACTCTTATTAAGACATTGTATAAAAACATGCATTTTACTATTGCTTGTGCTTATACTCTTATCAAGGCATTGTATAAAAACATGCATTCTACTGCATCTGGTTTTAGGGTTGCTCTTGCCTTATTATATGTGGGGAACTAAAACTCTTGCTAGATTCCTATAGTTACGTGCTTATAGACGTTTTCAGTTATTAGAACCTCCAATATTGGATCTTCAACCCCAATAATAGGCCCATTAAAAAGACATCCAATAACTGGGGATCTAGGTCTTGTTCAAGACCACAAATATTACGCATTAATTTTGAACGTGGATGTCTTATTGTATCACAGATTGACAATACTACATCAGTGCTAGCATAAAGTTCTCTAGAAAGTAACCAAACGTGCTTTTGACTAGTTTTTTTTAGGACTTGAGAGATTTTTGCTCAAGAAGTCAGGAATATCTTGAAATGTGTTTTTTACATTACATGTATCATAAACTTGTAATAAATTAGAACATTCTTCCATGTTACACACTTCATGTCATGTAACGTGATGCTTTTTAAGTACAAGAGTACATTACTTGTAATAAACTTGTAATAATATATATTATAAAATAAAATATCTTTGGTATTAAACACTCCATGTCATCTGATGTGATGCTTTAAGTACAAAATTTGGTTGTTTCTAATATACTTTATTTGAATCACAATTTCTTTTTGGATAAATGCATGGCATTTTGGTGTCTCATGTGCCAATAAATCGCAGTGCACAAACATATAAGGACCTTGAAACCCTGTAGTTTAGCAAGGTTTTACCAGCGACCTTTTGCCAAATAAGTCTATCCCATTGAGACAACAAGAACCGGGTTTGAAAGACCTCCCAGGTCGCCAACTGGCTAGAATCATACCATGCCGCAATCGTCAAGATTCCTGCTAATCTCCACTGTCGTTAAGTTAACGGATGGACTGAGGCACAAAGTGGAAGATTATTTTCTAGAGGTATCCACCAACAAGGAGCATACAACTGATGACAGGCAACAGGGTCAATGTGAAATAAGGTCCCATTTATGCTTCCAGAAGGCAACTTATTTGAATTGTTACAACAGCCTTGACATCCTCTTCCCAAAGAAAGTTAGGTAATCCAGTATGTTTAATCATTGATCGTACTGCATTTAGAATGGACACGTTTTTCTTTCTGAAACTCCATTCGGTTGTGGTGTATGAGAACATGTCACCTGTCTCCTTATTTCATTGTGAAAGCAGTATTAAATCTATCAGATACAAATTCTCTACCTCTGTCAGTCCTCAAGCATTTCATTTTTTTACCTATTTGCCTTTCAACTTCGGCTTGGAACAATTTGAATGCCTCAAAAGCTTGGTCTTTGGTCCTTGATGTGTAGCATTTGGTTTTCCTGAAAAAATCGTCAGTAAATGTGATAAAGTATCTTTTACCAGGTATGCTTCTAATGTTTAGAGGTCTACAAAGATCACTGTGTATGAGCTCAATTACTTCTTTGGCTCTTTTCCCCTCTTTTAGAAATGGTAGTCTGCAAGATTTTCCTTTAAGACAACCTACACAATAAAAGTTTCTTCTTTTCTTCTTTATGCAATTATGTGTCCTTGCTTATTCATAAAGCTTAGGTTATTAGCATGAGTATGCCCTAGACGTTCATCCCAGATTTTTAAAGTAGGTGTCATAATAGCATTAATACTTTCAGACACATCATTATAAAAGGCAAACAGTCTGCCAATTCCTTTTGCCAAGAACTTTACTTCATTATTTAAAAGAACCTTGCAACAATGCACCTCAAAGTGGATAGAATATCCCAAATCTATTAATTAAGTTATAGAAACCAAATTCTTGACTAGATTAGGTATACACAGTACATCCTCTAGAGTGACCGATTTTCCTTTTAAATCAAATATTTCCAACAGTCCCGCTTGCTCCATCTTTTGCATGTTTCTATCTCCCATCCACAAAAAACTCAAATTCTTGCAGATCTTTTCCTTGAGCTTAGAAGGTGATTTGATCACGCTTCTTTCAGCTCCACTATCTAGCACATATAAATTGTCATCATCCTTTAGCCAATTTAATGAAATTATTGACAGTACTTTAGATTGTCTTACCTCTGCTTTTTCATCAAAATCTTCCACTGCTTCAGTTGCTTGCTCAGTGGCAATGTTTACTTGTGCAGATCTACCCCTCCCTCTGCTCGACCTCCTCTTCCTCTAGAGGTGTATCCCCTGCCCCTATCAGTATTGGATGTGTTTGTTCCTTGATTTTTGGAGATATCCTTTGGACTGGAACAATTAGAAGTCAAGTGACCAAAACCTTGATAATTGTAACACTTATTTCCTCTGCTCAATTTGGGACAGTTACTTTTAAGGTGACCATAAGCATTACAAGCAAAGCATGGACCAATTTTACCTTGCCCATCACGTCCCTTCCTATTTGCAGCATATAGAATTTCACTTGATTTTTCTTCTTCATCTTTTATTAATTCATGTTGCTCCAATTCCGTTTTTATCATGTTTTCAGCTTCTTCTCTACTTTTGGCAACATTCCTTACCAAGGTGGACAGGTGCTTATGCTTAGAAAGCGCCCTTGCCAATGATAAAATTCGATACTCCTTTGTGATGGGAACTCCAGCAGCTTCAAGGTCAACAATTATATTATCGAACTTTTTAAAGAAATCTTTAACATCCTCTCCTTCCTTATACTTCAAATCTCTAAGTTCCTTGTCTAAGAGATCCAACTGGGATGAAGTTTTTACCTGGTATGTTTTCAAGAGATACCACATTGCCCTTGGAGACATGTTCCTCATTCTCAACAAAATGCTGGAACTCAGTTTACTCTTGATGATTGCCTTAGCCTCCAGAACTTTAGCTTTGAAAGCAATATCTGGTGAGGCACTTGTTACTTTCACGAGACTTACTCCTCCACTTGCATCTTTGCTAGGACTTCCAGGAATCCCTGAAGCAGCAACACTTGCATAGGTTTTACCTTTGCTGCTTGCTTGAATAACCATAGGATTGAGCTCCTCTTCTTCTATGACTTCCCATGAACCTTCTACTCTCAAGACTTCTTCAATCTTTTCTTTCCACACTTGGACTCCAGAGCCACCCTTGTACACATCAATTGCACTTACCAAAGTAGCTCCTATAGTTTGCTAGCCATTGCTAAAGCTGCTCTAATACCATATGAAGTCGTTATTTCTTAGATTAAACCAAATAAGATCATTCCACTGTAGCTTAAGAAAAGTACCTCTAGTGTATTTATTTCCAATTAATTATTTAAACACACAACCATTGCCCAAGTTACTGTTCATTTATTGACTACAAAAACATAAGTACCAGTCGAACCTTTGCTCCTTTGTTTTGATCGGATCCGACACTGATCAAGTGCCAGACTAATTTCATTGCTAAATAGGAATACAGGAGAATCCGTCGGTTTAGCAAAACCGATCGGATCTTATCACTGTGGTGGCTTGAATCAATCGAGCCACCTTATAAAACTTAATAAGGAAGAGATTTCAAGGGTTAAAAATCTCTATAACCTTTATATGCTAGACGATTGTAATTAAGTCTAACTTTGAACCTTAGGAATTTGATGGCAACATTATGGCATGACGAGGCATCCATATGCTTTGAATCTTCCATAGTCAAGTGTCCTTCCTAACCAAATCTTTTATATCTGAAAACCACCAACACCTTTGAACAATTGAACAATTGAACACTACTATAAGAAATTTGAGTGAACAGTGATTTCATTCAATAGCCAAACACATATCTTTGACACCGATTTGCTTCGGCTGTGCCCTTCTATTGCTGCTGAAATTGCTCCTATACACACCCAGCATCACCACTTTCCATTAAGCTCATAATCTCTGTTGTCCATGTATGCAGCCGACTCCTAGATTCAAGTAAGAGCACCTTTCCCATTGCACTATTCACTCACCACCATATCATATTTTCTATAAATAATTTTATTTACATGTATATAAAATCATGACTTCCATGGTTAAATTTATTCACATGAATTATTCTATGACTCAATGTATTTCTTCCATGCACTGGAATTTGTTTTTTTTTTGGGGGGGGGGGGGGATTTTCTTACGCATACTTAGGGGTTAGGCGTGTTTTTAAGCACTAATCTAGTGCAAATTTTATACACAGAGGGGTCAAATTGCCGTTCTAAAATGTGTATACAAGAGGCATTGTTTGCTACCCTTCGAACGCAGATGCTATACTCCTCTTTCCATGTATAAGTGCATCCTCTGGGTTCTCTTACTCTCCCTAAGATGAAGATGCTCTACACCTATGACAAGGATAGCTTGGTATTTGATCCTGGAGGTTTTATAGTAAAGTTGATGAGTTTCACCAATGTTATTCAGATAAGCCAAGTCCAAGTACTCTGGCTCTAGCTTTGAGTTATTGTTGTTGTAGGAGAGGAATAGTGTGATGGTTGTATAAGTACACGGTATATGGTCATCATACGAATTCACTGTATATGGTCATCACATGTGTAAAAAAGGAATGATGTCATTGGCAAGGTTCTAACTTGTGACCTCTTGGTTGCAAGTTATGGATTTCTCTTGTGCCTAGCTCCTGCTTGTGATCTTGATCCTATCAGTAGTCTCAAGCCTTCTTGTTCATGTTCCCTTATTGTGACATCCCCTGCTCATATACGTTGCTTCCATGAATCATATAACTGGAGATTCCAACTGGTCAGTCATGCTTGCCAACAAGAGGCCATCCACCTGACGTTCGATCCCTGATGGTGAGTAAGAATAAAACCTGGGAGGAATGGACGTGTCATTCATCCCTTCTCCCTCGGGATCTGCCTAGCTACGGAAGTGCATGAATGTAAGCACAACATCACATCACATAATATAACCACCACGAAGGGTGGGATCACCATAACATGATACATCTCAACATAGAATATAACATCATAACAACAAGGGAAAAATCCTACCCAAGACTCATACTCATGAGCGTTGACTGACGGCTTGGGTCTCCAGAGGTCTGCAGACAGAATTCATGGCAATGGATTTGGTTGGCCAATGAACATGGTCGTAGGCCTGACCACCCAATCGGCCCCTCCTATGCATCCTTTGCAGATAGGCTGTAAAGTATTGGAGTCTGACCGTAGCCTACCGGGTGCATAGCCCCAAAGGGGCTACTGCTGGGTTATATCTCCCCAGTTCCCGATGAGGTAGGAGGAGATCATTAGCGAGCTAGAGGGCCACTGCTCATCTACGACTTGAACCCCAGTGAAGGTGAGGCATCACCCAAGAGGTGTCAAACCCATACCTTGCCCTCACAGAGTGCCAAAGTATTAGGCCTAGCCCACAATCTTCATCGGTAGGCTTTAACACAAGAGGGATCAATTGTAAACGGATAAGTCTCCCTTGTCAGCCGATCTAGCTCTGCCACCCACAGCCAGACGAGTTCTTATGCACAGGCAACATTAATTAGGAATTAATGAGACTAATGTATCGACATCAGCTAAGAAGGATTTGTGTCTCGACCCCCCCTCCCAATACACAAGAGGTGCGCACAAAGCAATCCATCAACATCGAATGAACTGAAATAGATCTAATCTATCTAATCTAACATACTAGACTAGGTTCATTTGTTAGAGGGTCGAGATCTAGGGATCTATAGGTCCTCTATGGCTAAGAAAGGATGCAAACTCGGCTTAATGCGGGGCGAGTTCCTCTACTAGCTACGCCGTGGAACTCCTCTACTATGCCATTCGAGAACTTCTTGCCAAATATTCCTACTATGCCATCATTTCAAGCAAAGGTACGATTCTTTTTTATTGCTTTTAAATCATCTATTTTTTTTTGCTTCCAAATATGATTTCTTACTTTTCTTCTTGTTGTTGTTCATTTACTTCTTGTTGATTCATTCAAATCTTGTTTGTTTTGTTTGTCCCATTCATACTTGGGTAAGAGCCAGACCCACACCCAAGTAAGGACTTCCTCTTAACACTTTCCCACGTGATGAGAGGGAGGAGGCAATTTTTTTTGACGTGGCATCAATGAATGACTACCATGCAGCACAAGAAGCCCAATAGATGGGCCACACAAGCATAAGCCAGATTATAAAAAATAATCTAGACTAGAAATGTGGTGAAATTGCCTCTTCCTTCTCATTAAGTTTAAGCATAGTTTTTGTTCTTGATGTATTGCTTATTTAGTAGAAAATTATATATTAATTTTGGCGAAAAAAGATCGATAAAAATATCCCAATCTATCCGACATAAGTTGGAAGGTCGGTCCAACTATGTTATCACATGTTTGTCAAGTGAACAAAAGATCTGAGCATGATCACAAGATAATTAGGTGAGTAGATAGTTGGGCGAGAAAGAATTCCATTCAGTTTACCTTCCACATCATGACTTCACCAGGGATTATCCTCTTCTTAGGCAGTGGCAAAGCAGCAAAGTAGAATAGCAGGAAGCATGATCAAAATATAATAATATCTGCTGAGAACCTAGCGCTTATTGATCTAAAGAAATAGTGCAACCATGTTTGGTTCCCTACAAAGTAGTGGCATTTGTTGCTAGAAACTCTACATGGATGCACATGGCAATATAGATAATATCGTTTGAGAAATTAAAGTATAGCAAGCCTAGGAACAATTTTTAAGGCAGCTGGTATTTCACTTATGGCCTAAATATGAAACAAAGTCATTGCAAATCATATGAATAGGAAAATAAATGAAAAACTTTTTACCCAAAAAAACTAACTTTTTTACCCAAAAAAACCATGCCAAAAAAAAAAACTTATAATTGAATTGAATTGAACTATTGTCTTGTCGTCCACGAAGACCAGATGGCTTACGGAACCCAGAACAAATAAACAAAGAACAACCGACCTATTGTTATCCAGGATTAAAAGCCCCAAAGGGTTTCCGCAGAAAAACTTTAGCAGTAATAAGGTTGCTAATGAACTGTACATTTGTACATCTTAATGTAATGATCAGGGGCACGACTGAGCCCGCATACCCCCGTAATATAAGATGCTAATGTCCCTACTGAAGGCCTGTTCATCATTACATGTCGCGGTTTGTTAAATATAGCCTACCCGACATATCTTGCCTGGATAGGTGCAAATTATGGGCAATTCTAAAGAGTGTGGCACTCGTCTTCAATAACTCCCAGTTGGCAACATTGGCAGGCTTTGCTGCTCTTCCTGGGCCCATCTGCATGTCTCAATTTTGAGGTGGTGGCTGTTGTGTGAATGGGCACAATCCCTCTACATTTTTTCATGGATAAATGGGTTAACTGGTACCACTGTGAACCCATAGCGAGCGTGGTATTAATCTTGATTTTGTAGTGCGATGTCTTTGCTAGGTTCAAAGCATGATTACCATGTGTCCAGATACTGTTTCAGGCGATTGTGATTTTCATTATTATGCTGCACATGTATGTACCCCTATTCTTGTATAGTCCATCTGGAGAATTCTATTTCCAGTAAGCTTTAAGGATTGTGAACCCATGGCCATTGTGTAGGTAAGGTTTGGAAGGCGTAATCTCAATGCTTACCACTTTTTGTAGTATAGAAAGAATAAGCTATCATTAAATAATATGTATAAAGATACTCGGTGCCACGTTAACTGGTTGATGTGGCAGTGTTTGCAACACTTTCTTATGGAAAAAAAAAGCGTGTTTTGCTAATGTGATAATGTGCATGTTACTTATAGACCTATTGATGTGGGTATATATCATCCTTGAGTTGATCCTTGTGGGCATCAATTTGTCCATTGACATGTTCATGCCATTCTAAAGATATTGAACTATCACGGCCTTAATCCTGCTATTATGTACATACAAAGAAACGGGTTATGTATATTAAAAGTAATACCTCTCTTACCCTACATTTGGCCAAAAGTAGGACACCCTAGCATTCTTTTACCCTATGTGAACCCCCCTTGGGCTAGGCTTGTGATACCGAGGTCCAAAGGTGGTGCTACCCGAAGGGTCTAGAGATCTTCGTCGAAACCTTGGATGATTCTCTCCGCTTCTCGGCATTATTCCTCTGGTTCTTCCTCAATTAGATCTTCTACATCCTCGTCATCTTCATCGTCTTGTTCCTCTACCTCTTGATCTGACTCATGTGGTTGCCTGTACTGGAGGAGAAGTCATGCTTTGCTATGGAATCTAAGGGTTGGACATTTATAGCCCGAATTGAGGGTTCACCTATATTGTCTTTCAATGAAAACGTTCCTCCATAGCAGCGGCGAACTCATAGTAATGACGTGTTGAGTCGCGCTCGAAGGTGGTTGTCGTCCGGATGACTCGATTTTGCATTTCATGCTGAAAGAGGTCTAGCTGGGTTTGGACGGAGGCTTGTTGAGCAACAGAGGCTTGGAAACTCGAATGGTGGCGCGTTGTTGGCTTAATTCATAAAGAAGTTGTGTGGCGTCAGCAGATGCCAGTGCGAGGTTTGATGGGGTAAGGAATGTGGGGAACGAGGAAAGAAGTGGGACGACTTGGGAGATAAGGATAGAGGGAGAGGAGGCAATGGAGATCAGCAAGGTATTCGGCGGGGATGTGAATAGAAAAGCGAGAGCGGGGCCATCAATGGAGGGTGAAGGTGAAGGGGAGGAGGGTGATGTCCAAGGCCAAAAGGAAAAGGATGAGGCGGATGTTTGAGAAGGGTCTCTGCTTGGTATGGGCATTTCTATGCTGGTGGTGTCACCCCGAGAAGAATCTTCCCGAGACCTGGCCGCCTGTTGCGGAGAGAGGGGGCGTGTGGTTTCCGTGATAGATGATACCAAGGATGGTGTAAGCTCGATAACCTAGCACATGCACAAAAAAATTATGTTAAGTCCAAAAAACATATCCTAGTGTTTTCTGGTTTAGCAGAGAGGAAGTTCTCCATTTGGTGTGATCTTTGGGGATTGTGGATGCGAATGGTCAGTTTGTACATAGTCAATGATAGCATTTGGTTCTGGGATATGTTGTTGCGGATTGTTGAGGTATCTCTGTCCCTTCGGGATAGTTCCTTTTCCTCCTCACTCGTTTCTGTAACATTATTATTCTTTTAATA
>JAANSK020305819.1:0-19363 GCA_011763485.2 Isoetes engelmannii
CTGCACTTTCCTGTGGAATTTGAACAGGTGGAGATGGTCGACTACAAGGCCATCTAAAGGGAACCTCTAAGACAGTGCTGTTCAAGGCCTTTGTTAAATCTGTCATAACTATAAACCAGTCTTCCCACCAGCGCTTTGTGAGAAGTATCAAGAATGTTCACATTATAATCATACAGATATGATTTGTGCATGTCGAAAATAAAGTTGAAGACCATTGACATGTAGCAGAAATCATACTGAAGATAATGTGAAGCAGACATAATGGAGATCAGACGTATGATATTATTCTTCAGGAGATTTCCATAGAGCAACCATATGTTCAGTCAAGGCAATGGTTCTAGGTTGGTTAAGGAAATTCAATTTACCCTACGGTTTAGTGCTTTGTTGGGTTGCTAATGGTCGTGTAAATAATTCCTTATTTAAGGAACATTTTTTATAGGGCACGAGCCCATATATGTTGGAGCCATTTTTAGTTCAAAAGAACTCGGTCGTATCAAAGCATTCCGAGTGCTAGGAGATGAGCATGGTCTGGCAAAACCGTCGGACCTATTTGTAAATAAATTCAAGAAGCAATGTACAGTAAAGATAGGTTGAATAGAAGATCAGTCGGGAGATGTTTCCTTCGAGTGTAACTTGTTCAGTTGTAATAGTAGTCTCGATATATTCTTCATTCAGTTTTCTGCTACAGTGTTTAGGGGTAGTGCTTTATGAACAGTAAAATTCAATGGTCGAATAATTTATAAGTACTACTTGTGTATCATTTGTCTTAAGGTTGATATAACTTAAGGAATTTGTGAAGAATAATACAAATGATTGGAAATGGTATTGAATGCATGAATGCAAAGTTGTAAGTGAATATCAAATACCTAACATTGGTATCAAAGCTGTGTGCTTGCAGACAAGATGTCTAGTAGATTTGGTGCAGGGTTACTTAACATGATTGATGTCTTCAAGGGAGACTCAGGGTTCCAAGTATGGAAGGAGAAGGTCAGGCACATCCTGCAGGTTGAAGATCTTTGGGATCTTATAGAACCTGCTGAAGGGAAGATCAATGTGGCGAGCACAAGGAGGGTTGTCAATGCAGCAGCAGAAGGTTCTTCTTCTGAAGGGGAAGCAGGGCAGAGCAGGGAGGTCTCTGCAACATCAGGAGTGGTGAGCAGTGCAAAAATCCGAGAAGCTCAAGGTATAATTATGAGCAAAGTGAGCTCTAGCATTGTACTCAAATGAGTCCTAAAGAAATGTGGAATTATATGATATATGAGGAAAAAACTTCCTCACGGATTGACGTCCTTGAAAATGAGCTGAGGAGGTTGAAATTCAATGATAAAGATAACATTATTGATTTCTTTCAAGAATTTGATAACATCATTGCTGACCTTGAGGGTGCAGGCATAATTTACTCACAGCAGCAGCAAGTTCTTGCAATTTCCCGTGCAGTTGCAGGTTTGGGAAACATCTCAATATTCATAAGGACAATTGCTCGAACAAGATTGGAAGCTAAAAGGATGCTAAAAACAGAAATTGAGCAGAACAAGGTTATGGGAGAAGAAGAGGCATCACAAGTGCTTTTCACAAAAGGGAAATGTAAAGAAGATACCAAATAGGGAGGTAAAATAGGCCCTTGCTTTCATTGTAACCAATATGGACACATTAAAGTAAGTCTAAAAGGGAAAATCCCTGAAGAGATGTGGTCTGGGAAAACTCCATGTTATGACAAATATAAGGTTTATGGCTGTAAGAAGGAATGGATCAGGAACATCGGACAAACATGAAAATTGATTAAAAAATAGGATAAACTGGGCGAAAGACGAGAAATTAACTACTGATACTGATTTTGGTGCTTAGAACAAGCATCTTTTCTTCAATCTGGGTCCTGAAAAG
This sequence comes from Isoetes engelmannii, assembly GCA_011763485.2. NCBI lineage: Eukaryota > Viridiplantae > Streptophyta > Lycopodiopsida > Isoetales > Isoetaceae > Isoetes > Isoetes engelmannii. Next base: position 1,882 of record JAANSK020305819.1, read on the forward strand.
AAGCACAGTTTCGAAGAATCCACCAGACCTTAAGCAAGTTTAGAAGAATTCATGCAAAGTTCGTTTCTTTGCAAGCCTAGAATAAAAAAATTTCAAGCTTAACACTATGATCTTCATACAAAATCTGCTCCATATCTTGTTTTAATCATATGATAATCAGCTCCACATGTACAACTTGCTTTAATCCAAAGAAATATACAATACAAATAGAAGTAAAAGTGATCTCCTACGAAAAGGCATGCATATTTAAAAGAGTCGCTTTTGTTAGGGATAATGTGCCTGCCTAGGCCCTTACGTGGGGTAACGGCCTGCGAGCCCGTCAGGGCAAGCCAATGCCCGAGCCCCACATAAGGGCCTAGGGCAGGCACATTTTCCTACGTAATAATTGGCCCCAACAAATTTCTCCCTTTCCAGATCCCTTTGTTCCTTCCTAGAGTTCTGGAGGCCAATTTCGGTGGAGCGCATTTTCTTGGCCATTTCAAGAAGGCAATGAGGAGGCTATGGTGGCAAGAGGCAGGCATGGTTGCGCCGGAAAAAGGAGCCGCTTCTAGAAACCCAGGGCTAGGGTAATACATGCATTCATCTTGGATTTTTGTGTTCAATCGTACCTAACAATAAAACCTTAAAAAAATAAATTACACAATCAAGAAAATAAATTACAAAATATAGAAACTTGCTTCTGATATGATAAAGGATTTTTGTGGCCTGTAACATCCATGCCAACATCAATAGGTACTGCTGTTGCAGCCATACAGGAGACCAATGTTACCTTGCCACTCTTATTATAGATTTGGAGGGCATCAACAATTGACCCCATCGTCTTCAACCAATCTTTCAATTTCGTTTTTCCAACGTTATTTACAGAATACCAAACCTGCAACAAATAAAAAAAAAATACAAAAGCAAAGAAATGTAAACAAACATATAAATAAAACTTACTTCATATCTAGGCTCCACAATTGGCTACAAGAATAGATGACGTGGCACACCATCCTTCTCTTTTGCAGGCAAATGCCTCAAGTATTGTTTGTAAGTTAACACAAAGTCGTTCTCATGTGTCCATACAAGTTTACGGAAAATATGATCATCAAATTTAGCAACATTAGGAAAGTGATTCTTACTTAAACTCTCATCATATTTTATCAACTCTCCACCTTCATCTTTCTCCAAAACCACATTACAATGATACAATCTAATATACCATGAAGCTCGTCTGCTGCCCGTATACCAAATCTTGTAAGGAACTAATACACCAGACGCTTAATGTAGCCATAAGAATGAACAATCTGATGGTCAATATCATCAAGAATGCCTTTCTCGAGCTTAAAACTAATTTCTCGGGCTTTTGGCTTTGGCTTCATAGTTACCTTCTTTTCTTGTCTTCTTAATCATCTCCACAAGAGCTTGGAGTGATCGAGGAAAAGCAGGTTCAGTCAAAATGTTCAAACAGCTTGGCTCATCAATGCCAGTCTCTCCAATTCTTCTTTCCTGCTCTCTTCTTACCATTCTGCCATATGATCTATATAAAGAGCTAAGCCTACAACAAACCATTATTAAATAAAAGTTAGATCATGTAAACTATCATGTAAACTAGACTACAAGGTAAAAACTTACAATACTTATGTGGATGGTGGATATAATCTCCCATTTTTTTTTGACCTGTTATAAAACCAAATTATAGAAATCAGCCAATTAAATGCATCCCTGAAAAAATACAAGACAATTTTCTCATCAAACTTGTAAAATGAACTTCATAAGTATGTCATTAAGTTGTTGTTTTGACAATTTCTCAATTGGTGTGAGATCTTTTTTAAAATCCTTTCTCCAAGTGTCAAAACGTTTCCTTGCCCAAGCTGTGTGATCCTTTGAATGACCTGCTCTGCCATTCATTGCATCATCAAGTATCTCTTCATCTATTGGCAACCACTCATCTTTTGTTACCACTGTCTATATGGCCCCACTCTTCCATCTCCAACTCACGAAGGATATTATCAGCTTCAATATCCTCTCCCATCGTACTAAGACCTAAAGCTTCAACATCTTTATTACTAGATGGGGGTAGATCAGCAGCATTTTCCCTAGTTTTAGGAAATACATCACGCATTGAAGGACCATTCAAGCTTTGAGAAAGTAGATTGAATGAAGGTTGAGAAGCATCAGCCATTCTAACAGCTAAGAATACACAAAATCATTGCTATATATTATATCTTCCATGCATAGCAAGCTACAAGATATGAACCTGCAAGACTCCTTGAGCATACACCTGTGCAAAGAAAACAAAATCAGAAATAAAGAACAGAAGATTTAATAAAAAACAATGAAACTATGTGATGAAGGAATGTCAAGAGCTTCAAGCTGTAAAAATAAATAATAATAAAAGATTACAAATACCTTACAACTGAAATGCAAAAGAAGATGGGCCGAAATTGCTTCAGGATGGGCCGAAATTGCTTCAGGAAGGTCGCTTAGCTGTAAAAATAAAAAATAATAAAGGATTACAAATAATATCCACTCTACTAACCCTGCAATGAGCCGAAATTGCTCCAGGAAGGTCGATTCGCTGTAAAAATCAGAAATAATAAAAGATTACACATATCTTACAAAGAAAGCTGAAATGCAAAAGAAGATCCAGTCTAGAAACCTTGTAATGAGCCGAAATTGCTTCAGGAAGGTACTATCACTGAAAAAGATAGAAATAAGACAGGGTTACAGATTTCATTCAAGAATGCTGAAATACTGAAGCAATTCCGTTTCATAAACCTTACAAAGAGCCCTGGGCGATTCCTCAAGCCGCATAAGAGCAAAATGCCTTGATGCCCTATGCCAAAATGCTTACTACGACCTATTCCGTTCGGCGCCACAGAAGAAGAAAACAGAGGGAAAAAAAAGGAAGAAAATAGAGAAAAAAAAGGTAATTTGAATAAAAAATAACTTTACGTTTTAATAAACATCTTTTAAAAAAATTACGGGGTGTAAAGGCCCTCGCGGTGCCGCCAGGGCCTTTACACCCCGTAATTTTTTTATAAGATGTTTTATATAATACGTAAGCTTGGTCACACATACATGTAAGCTTGGTCACCTGCTCCAACCTCAATGTGCAATGCTAGTTGGTTTAGAAATTAAACATGAAATACATACATGTAAGCTTGGTCACACATACATGTAAGCTTGGTCACCTGCTCCAACCTCAATGTGCAGTGCAGGATCTACCAGTTCTAGAGGAATTACGACTTGTCTAAAGGGCCTATCATAAAGCATTTTTCAAATTAGTATAGAATGATTTTTTGGCATTGAGAATTCTAAAACTAGTACCATATTGTAAAAAAAAAACCCACCAACAAAGAAGGTTTTCCATTTCCTTCTCTACAGCAGAAGCCTCCTTGATACTTGGATATGTTGATGGAAAGATGTGGGGAATGAACTTCTTTGAGCTTAAAGTTGTATAAGGGTAAGCTTCTTAGGAAGGAATTCTTTGTTTGTCCGATGGTGCTGAGATCGGCGATAGACTGCTTCTTGCCGCTATTGTGTCCAATGCTTTTGCTCATGCAGAAAATAGTAATTGATCAAGTTCTATAAGTTTCCAAAAAATTATTTCGCTTCATCAACTCAGCGTCCATTGTCTGCTATAAGGTGCTATCCTTTTATTTTCTTTTATGCTTTCATCAAAATTCTATGAGGTCAATCCCCTATACGGCAGTACCTTGTTTATCTATTGCATTTCTCAAACATCTGCAGCATTTCCAAAACTGGCAAAAATGATGTAAATAAATGTATACAACATATACATAAATGTATGAGAACATAAATGCATGGAATCCATCGGAGTCCTATGATTCACTACCTACAGTTTAACCAACTATGTTCCTTCTGTGAGCTTCAATTGTGATGGATGACATAAACATATTCCTCTATTGTGTGCAGTTAGTTCAATCAACACATCTGTACGTGTAAATGTGTCACAACTGAGCTAGAAGTAATATCGATGATATAAAGGTAGTATTCCAACTATAAAAAGAGTAGACAGTCAATAACAGTGAAGGAAACTGGCTTTCTATTTGTGGCCTGCATAAAGTGCAAGGGATTAAAAGAGAACCAGCACCTCATACATGTAGCAACCTCGGTCTGAAGCAGAGATTGAAGATGGTTGCCTTGTTCCAGAGCGTACTCAATTTATGCAGAGCACAGAACTACCTTTTGATAATGAATCCTGGAGCGGCTGAGAGCTGGATCACAGCTCAAAAAGGAAGAGTGAGACATTAGGAGCCAAGAATTCTTGATATATGGAATGCAACTGGAAGGATGATCTTCGTGCCATTCTTGACTCTGAGCTACAAATAAAAAGCAATTCTCAAGAATGGAACCCAATATTTCCAAATGGACAATCATAGAGCTTTCTCTCCTCCAAATTCTGCATCCAAGAAAGTGGAATGGATTCAAAAGGATTCAATCTGCCTGCAGCTACAACTGGAACTTAACAGAAGCTAACTTAGGAGACTAGGCATTCCAAATTTTTTTCCTTTATCTCCATCCGTTGAAATCACATCTTATGGGTTTATTCCTCTTTATACTCCAATCATAACCCTCCAAAAGGTATATTCTAAGAATATAACTTTCTTCTTCCACCCTTGTCTACGGTTGGAGGGGGGGAGGGGGGGGGAGGGGGAACCACCAAAGCGACAAGTTCTCAATTAAAAGGGTTTGTGAGATTTAGAAATTTCATGAACGTTTAAGCCATTAAGTTTGTATATTTATTGTAATATTGTTGGCCACAGGCTTCTTTTTTTTTTTTATCTATAGCCTTAGTTGCCTAAGGGGATAAAAAAATTTCGTGTCCATTGCTCCTACAGAGGATATTCCCATAGGCAGTGCCTCAAGGGCTGCCGGAAGGATAAGAGAGCTCAATGGCTACTCAGATGGAATGTGGAGGAGCAACAGGTGCATATGGGTAGAAACAGAGGCAGGTCGTGATAGCTTGAGGCATTACCTTAACACTTATTTTCTCAACAAGCTTTGGGACCCCAAGGCCCTGGAGCAGGTCACAACTACCATTACAAGCATCACATAAATCCCACGTTGGAGCGAGGCCCACAACGTTACCTGTGTGCGCATCTGTAAGGCGCAGGCTCATTGTATCCATTCGCATAGGCTCCGAATTGAAACAGGCAGATGGATTGGGGAGCCACACTAGGACATGCTCTGTCAGTGCTACTAAATGGGAGCCATTTAGATCCGAACATGTTATGTTCTGTTAGTCAAACCCGACGAGCCGCTACACAGGATGCTAAATACGACTTGAGTGCGGTCACTAGGATCATACCTCCAGAAGGTTATGGATATGAGGGCTTGGATATGCCGCGGGACAACACTTAATGTGCGTATATATATTGCATCATGTATATTTGTACAGCTTGTTAGCAATCTTGTTACTGCTATGATTCTTCCCACGAAAACCATTCAGGGCAAGGGTTATTTTAACCTAGATAGTAATATGTCTGTTGCGCTCTTTTATTGGGTCCTATAGGCCAATTGGTCTGTGGACGATAGAAATCAATTCAATTAACAAGAACCTTTCAAATTTTAATAAGACCAACAAAAATCACCACCTCATGCAAATCTATCAAACCACAAAAAAATTCATTGCATGGTGTAATCAATTTCATCTAGCAACTCCAATACCGAACCAACCAAACAACAACATATTTGTTCAAATTGCCACTTTAAATCAAGGACTAGTTCAAATACCAGCAAATTGATAGGAGATGTAGGTCCAAAATAAATGATTTTAACTCGGGCATTTATTAACCTTAGCTGCCTCATTGCCAGTGCCACCAAAATAAATGTGAACTAAATCTAATCGGAATCTACATTGTCTCATAGAAAATAATTTATCAAAAGGAATTCTACCATGAATTATTTAAAATTTTTAGTTCCAATCCAGAATTTGGCTTAAGTATTCGCAAATGCTGATGCTTCAATGCATAAATCAGACACATGGGTTCGATTATTGTTAACCAAATCACCACCTCACACAATTTGATCAAAGCACAAAAACTTTTGTGGCATGCACTAATTAATTCATCTCTTGACCTTTAATAAGCATAGCTGCCAAAATGAATGTGAACCTGACTGAGTCAAACATAAAACCTACATAGTTTCTCAAAAAGAAATTTACGCAATTTGGCTTAATTATGCCCAAATAAATATGCTTCACGTAAGAAACAAAAAAATCTATAAGAACATGGATCCTAACAACAGAGCTAAAAACTTCTCTAGAGAGAGAGAGCGATTTGTTCAGAGGATAGATATATGTGGTCTGATACCACATACACATGTCGTCTTGTATAGTGACGTGGCCGTAGAATATACAAATTTATATCATCTATTCTCGTGGAACGTCACAGGAGCCACACCAGGACAAGTTCTATGAGTGCTACCAAATGGGAGCCATTAATGGATGTCACACTTTCCAGAGTTGCCCGGCTTATAATCAGATCCGAACATGTGATGCTCTGTTAGTCAGGCCCGATGAACTGCTACACAGGATGCTAATTATGACTTGAGTGCGGCCAGTAGGATCATACCTTCTGGAGGTTATGGATCTGAGGGCTCGGGTATGCCCCCATACAATACTTAATGTGTGTATATATATTGCATCATGTATATTTGTACATGTTGTCAGCAATATTGTTACTGCCACGATTTTTCCCTCGAAAACCCTTCAGGGCGGGGGTTATCTAAAACTAGGTAGTAATATCTCTATTGCGCTCTTTTATTGGTCCTATAGGTGGACGATTGAAATCAATTCAATTCAATCAACGAGAACCTTTCAAATTTTAATAAGACCAACAAAAATCGCGACCTCATGCAATTCAACAAAACCATAAAAATACTCATAGCATGAAGTAATCAATTTATCTAACAACTCCACCACCGAACCAAGCAAACAACAACATATTTTTTTCAAATTGCCACTTTAAATCATGGACTAGTTCAAACACCAGTGAACTGGTAGATGTAGGTCCAAAATAACTCTTGCTTTTATTGACCTTAGCTGCCTCATTGCCAGTGCTACCAAAATAAATGTGATCTGAATCAAACCGAAAATCTACATTGTCTTCATAGAAGATAATTTATCAAAAACTTCTACCATGCATTACTTAAAATTACGAGTTCCAATCCAGAATTTGGCTTAAGTATTAGCAAATGCTGATGCTTCAATGTGTATATCAGACACATGGGTTCAATTGTTAACCAAATCACCACCTCGCACAATTTGATCAAAGCACAAAAACTTTCGTGGCATGCATTAATTAATTCATCTAGCACATAGCTAGGAATGATCCACCACTGAACAAACCAAACAACATATTGGTTCAAGTTGCCACTTTTGAATCATGGAGGCATTCATGGTTTGAAGTAGGGGGTTCCGTCGTGGAAAATCCACCCATTTCTAAAGGCTACTACCATCATAAGGATTTTCTCCAATAAAATAAAAAATATCCGGCAGAATACATTAAATACTTACGTAAAGGTTTAGGATATTCCAGGCTGCAATTTTACTGGTTACACTTATACATATTACTTTTTTTCGAACTGACATCAGTAACTAAACTGGTAGCAAATGTATGCCAATAAATGCTTATGTCCGAAATAAATGCTGACCTTTAATAAGCATAGCTGTCAAAATGAATGTGAACTTGACTGAGTCAAACAAAAAATCTACATAGTTTGTCTAAAAGAAATTTACCAATGATTTAATCAAAAATTTTAGTTCCAATCCGCAATTTGGCTTAAGTATGCCCAAATAATTATGCTTCACATTGAGAACAGAAACAAAAAAATCTATAAGAACATGGATCCTAAGAGCAGACCTAAAAACTTCTAGAGAGAAAGCAATATATTCAGAGGATAGGTATATATGGTCTGAAACCACATATATAGGTCGTCTATGAGGACTTGTATAGTGACGTGGCCGTAGAATATACATATTTATATCGTATATTCTCGAGGAACGTCACAGGAGCCACACGAGGACAGGTTCTGTCAGTGCTGCCAAATGGGAGCCATTGATGTCACACTTTCTAGACCTGCCCGGCTTATAATCAGATCCGAATATGGTATGCTCTGTTAGTCAGGCCCGATGAGCGCTACACAGGATGCTAATTATGACTTGAGTGCGACCACTAGGATCATACCTTCTGGAGGTTATGGATATGAGGGCTCGGATATGCCCCCAGACAACACTTAATGTGTGTATTATGTTGTCAGCAATCTTGTTACTGCCACGATTCTTCCCTCGAAAACCCTTTAGGGCGGGGGTTATCTTAACCCAGGTAGTAATATGTCTGCTACGCTCTTTTATTGGATCCTATAGGCCCACTGGTCTCTGTGGACGATTAAATCAATTCAATTCAATTGACAAGAACCTTTCAAATTTTAATAAGACCAACAAAAATCACCACCTCATGCAATACAATCAAACCACAAAAAATTTCATCGCATGGAGTAATCAATTCATCTAACAACTCCACCAAACCAACCAAACAACAACATATTTGTTCAAATTGTCACTTTAAATCATGGCCTAGTTCAAACACCAACAAACTGGTAGCAGATGTAGGTCCAAAATAAATGCTTTTAACTCTGGCTTTTATTGACCCTAGATGCCTCATTGCCAGTGCCAACAAAATAAATGTGAACTGAATCGAATTGAAAATCTACATTGTCTTCATATGAGATTATTTATCAATAAAATTCTACAATGCATTATTTAAAATTTTCAGTTCCAATCCAAAATTTGGCTTAAGTATTCGCAAATGTTGATGCTTCAATGCATATATCAGACACATGGGTTCGATTGTTAACCAAATTAGCACCTCACACAATTTGATCAAAGCACAAAAACTTATGTGGCATGCATTAATTAATTCATCTAGCACATAGCTAAGAATGATCCACCATTGAACCAATCAATAACAGATTGGTTCAAGTTGCCACTTTTGAATCATGGGGGCATTCATGGTTTGAAAATAGGGGGCTCTGTCGTGGAAAATCCACCCATTCCTAAAGGCTACTACCTTAACCGGCAGGCTTTCTAATCCAAGAAAGCCCAGCCGTTGATCTAAACTCTGTTATAGAGCATAACAGGCGGAGAAAATTTCATAACAGGGCATCAGCATGAGTCTTGGAGCCTCGGATGCATTCCTAGTCCGAAATTTATCCTCGGATGCCAATAATCCAGGTTGGGGGCTGATAATGCAGCTGTGGAGGGTGCCGAGCCTGTGATAATGTAGTTATGGGAGCTTATAATCCAGTTGTGGGTGCAGGTTTGGATGAGGCAGCTTGCCTGCTGGTTAAGGGGGTCAATCCCCTTTGCTCGCCTATTATGGCTGAGATGAACAGGCTCGCCCTCCCCGGGCTCGCCTGTTTATCAGCCATAACAGGCTCTCAAGGGAAATTAACCCCCTCATCATAAAAAATTTCTGCCAATAAAATCAGAAATGTTCGGCAGAATACAATAAATACTAACATTAATGCTTAGGATATTCCAGGCTGCATTTTTATTGGTTACACTTACACATCTTACTTTTTTTGAACCGACATTGATAACTAAACTGGCAGCAAATGTATGCCAATAAATGCTTATGTCCCAAATAAATGCTTTTATCTCTTGACCTTTAGTAAACTTAGCTGCCAAAATGAATGTGAACCTGACTGAGTCAAACAGAAAACCTACATAGTTTGTCAAAAAGAAATTTACCAATGAATTAATCCAAAATTTCAGTTCCAATCCGCAATTTGGCTTAATGCTTCAAGTTGAGAACATAAAAAAAAAAAGTCTATAAGAACAGAGCTAAAAACTTGTAGAGAGAAAGCAATCTGTTCAGAGGATAGGTATGGCCTGGGTTGAGATCCTCTTCTTTTTTTTCTTATACGTGGGATGTACAGAGGCAAAGCTCATTCCCATTCAACTCCTCCGTTGCCATTGATGTGTGGAATTTTGGTTCCCAGACCATAGAAAATGGTCCAATTCTAAGAGTTTCTGAAGATAAATCTGAGCTCCAGTACTTCAGTGGGAATCGTAAAGTGGTTTGGAATACACCTGGTGGTGTTTCTGCTCTTGAATTGGCCGAATCAGGCAACTTAATAGTGTATAATTCCAGCCATGGTATCATATGGCAGAGTTTTGATCACCCAACTGATACATTCTTGCCTGGCCAGATTGTTAAAGAGGGCATGGGGTTCACAGCATCTAATTCAAGCCATTCTGGAGCTCCTGATTATTTTGATGTTGTGAAGCCTTCTGGGCTTGTTCTCTATTCAGCTTCTGGAGGCTCTCCTCTCCCTTATATTGGTTATACAAATGATGGAAACTTTGTCTATCACAAGGCAATGCAAGAATGTGGAGACAATGGGAGGCTTAGTACAATTTCTTATAACTCTACAGATAAAGTAGATCTTGTGATCATCAAAGGCTGCGGCAAATCTCACGCATATTCTATTGGTATCCCACCAGGCCAATTCAAATTTAGATTTATCCGATACGATTCAGATGGTAATCTACGACATTATCTTTGGCAAAAAGGAAACCTGACAATCAATTGGGAGCTGTTCGGGACGGAATTCAGATGTTATTTGCCTAATTCTTGTGGATCATATGGGATATGTTCTGGAGAGGGCGAATGTAGTTGTCCATTACAAAACTCCTCGTTTTCCATTGCAGCTGCATTCAGTTCAGATTCAAGAACAAAGGGCTGCAGCCCCACAAGAGCACTGGACTGCGGTGATCTGAAAAATCGCAAGTTCCTTAATCTTTCCAGTGTTACATATTTCTCCAATAGGTACGTTGCCCCCCTCAATTTGACAGAAAAGGAATGTGTCTCCTTGTGTCATTTAAACTGTTCATGTAGAGTTGCATTTTATGAAGATTCTGCTAATTTATCCGCCCAAGCTTGCTTCCACATCTTCAACCATGTATCCAGCCTCAGACAAATCGCTTCAGATTCTCAGAAGACTTACTTGGCTTACCTCAAAGTGCAATCCTCAAGCCAACCCTCAAGCCAACCCTCAAGCCAACCCTTAAGCCACAAGAAGCACAGTTCCATCTCCACCACATTGATTGTTGTTCTAGTCACTGCTGCCATTCTAGCTTCAATTGTTGGTTTCAGCACATGGTTTTACTTCAAAAAATCCAGAAAAGCTTCAACTGTTGGTTTCAGCACATGGTTTTACTTCAAAAAATCCAGAAAAGAGGAAGATGACTCCAGAAAAGAGGAAGATGAGTCCAAAAAAGAGGAAGATGATATTCTCTTCCTTATGCCCGGAGTACCACATAAATTCTCACTCAAAGAGCTTGAAGATGCCACCAGTGGGTTCCAACACAAATTGGGTGAAGGTGGATTTGGAGCAGTTTTTAGCGGTAAGTTAAAAGATGGCAGAAGTGTTGCAGTAAAGAGGCTTGATGGTGCCAGCCAAGGGCAGAAGGAATTTCAAGCTGAAATGAGAACTCTTGGGGGTGTAGACCACATAAATTTAGTCCGTCTTTTCGGGTTTTGTATTGAAGGTGCCAATAGGCTACTGGTTTACGAATGGATGCCAAATGGATCACTTGATCAATGGCTCTTTGTAGAGGACTCAGATAAAGAGTTACCTTGGGTCTCCAGGATGGCCATAGCCATGGATATTGCCCAGGGTCTAGCATATTTGCATGAAGGATGCTCTCAGCCTGTTCTTCATCTGGACATCAAACCCCAAAACATCCTTTTGGGAGAAAAATTCAAGGCCAAGGTATCAGATCTTGGCATGGCCAAGCTTATCAACCGAGATGTCATTTCTATGACAATAGATAAGACTGCCTCCAATCTGTATAATAATAGTACTATTCAGATTACACAAGCTAGAGGAACACCTGGTTATCTTGCCCCAGAATTGTTTACTGAGCTGGTGGTAGGCAAGAAATGCGATGTCTATAGCTATGGTATTGTACTTCTTCAAATCGTAAGCGGGAAAAAAGTTTATGGCTCATGCGAGACTGGGTTTCTTCCTTCTTGGGTATTTATGAAAGTTGTATCTGGAAACAGTACAGAGATTGTAGATCCCAGACTCGATGGTAATTTTGAGCATCACAAAGCAGAGCAGGTCATTCTATTGGCGTGCTCGTGCATTCACGAAGATGCAGAACAAAGGCCCACAATGTCACAAGTTATACAAATGTTGCAGGGAAAGATGGAGGTGCCTGAGCCCACCTTAGCAGAGCCCCAACCAATCATGAGGCCACCCAAAAATATATGTTCTGACTTTACAGTGATATCAGGAGGTGATCCATCTCTTGACATGCTTGCGCCTAGATAAAACATTTGAAATGTTTGGATAACACATCCTGAAATGCTTGCACAGAGATAAGACATTTGAAATGTTTGGATAAGAGATCTTGAAAGTTTAGAACCAAGAACACATATTAGCCTTCATTCCTTTCCCTTTTGTGTACCTTTATGGTATTATATATGTAACCTCTATTTATTTATCAATAAATGTGCGTGTTTGGTGGTGCAATTCTCTTTCTTGTACATCTTTTTTCTTACTAACTAGTAAGTCCGACATGGCATTAGAGCTTACACAACCAGTCTGGTTCTGGAGCTATAGTGAACTTTCGAGGGCTCACTAGTACTAGAACTTTGTATGTCTTTACCGGATCAGGGTATCCAACTTGGAAGATTAAGATGGAGCTTGTTGTAACGGGCCCGTGAGAGACTGCTCCAGTATTTGATCCTTAAATGTGCCTGTATGACGTTCCCGACACCGACATAAATGGGTAGAAGCAAATACTCATAAATGTCTAGACAGGTTTGCCTAGTTGGGTAAGGACATCTTGAAATCATTGCACCCAAATAAGACATTTGAAATGTTTGGATAAGAGATTTTGAAAGTTTAGAACAAAGAACACATATTAGCCTTCACCTCTTTCCCTTTTTGCGTACCTTTGGTACTATATATGTAACTCTATTTATATCAATAAAAAATGTGTCTGTTTGGTGGTGCAATTCTCTTTCTTGTGCATCTGGATGTTTTTTTGCTAGTGGTACACAAAAAAACGAAATTCAAGCCCTAATTCAGCACCATAAGTAACATGTGTGATCAGTAATGACATTGCCAATATGCTCATTATATATTACCTAACTAAAGAACATCCCAATATTTTTTGAAGGGCAAGGGAAGGGCAGTGAAGGGTAGCTTGAAGGGCAATCAACACTAAACCAGCACCTGTGTCACGACATGCTAAAGTGCATATCACTAGTAAAAAAAGACCCATCTTTAGCTCACTAACTAGTAATGTCCGACATAGTATTAGAGCTTGCAACAAGATCTAGTTCTGGAGCTATAGTGAACCTTCTAGGGCTCGCTAGTATGAGAACTTTGTATGTCTTTACCGAATCAAGGTATCCAGGTTGGAAGATTAAGATGGAGCTTGTTGTAACGGGCCCATGAGAGACCGCTCCAGTATTCGATCCTTAAACGTGCCTGTAGGGCATTCCCGACACCGACATAAATGGGTAAAAGAAGCGAATACTCATAAACATCTAGACGGGTTTTCCTAGTTGGTTAAGGGCATGTCGGTTACATTTGGTATCAGACCAGGTCTTGAGTTCGAGTCTCCATGGACCTCGAGTCTCTATGGGTGCCTATATGCATGGATAATTTGAACAACCTTGGTAATTATAGTGTCATTGCTATACATGATAAAATCATAGCCTTGTATCACTGGTATACATGTTAAATCATAGCTTTAGATGCTCAAGGACGAGCATAGTTTTAGTGGAAGAGTTTGTAACGGGCCCATTGGAGATTATACTGTCACTAGTATAAATGGGTAAATTATATAGCCTTAGATGCTCAAGGATGTGCATAGTTCTAGTGGGAGATTTTGAGTCTGGGCCATTGGAGATCGCACAGCTTTAGATGCTCAAGGACGAGCATAGTTTTAGTGGAAGAGTTTGTAACAGGCCCATTGGAGATTATACTGTCACTAGTATAAATGGTTAAATTATATAGCCTTAGATGCTCAAGGATGTGCATAGTTCTAGTGGGAGATTTTGAGTCTGGGCCATTGGAGACCGCACGAGTACTCGATCCTCGAATGTGCCTATGGGGTATTCCCGAGACACTGGCATAAGTGAGTAGAAGTGACTACTCATAAATATCTGGACGGTTTGCTCAGTTGGGACATGTTGGTTACAAACGTTACACTTGTTCGACAAACAAAAACCTTTTTGGTTATGACTAGAAAAACCTTCCTCCGTCTCAACCGACTGACGTTATTGGCAATCTTGTTTAAAATGGCATATGGCACCTGGGTTAAAAGAGAAAGATCATATAGCTCGCGCGCTTATCTCACTCAAAGTGTCAATTTTAATAAATGCTAAAGAACCTCTTTAATCTTGATGCATATCGAGAGCTATTTACAACAAGAAATAGTTGAACAATAGTAAAATCAGATTAGGATTAGCATTACTTTTTTTTTCTGTTTTCCATGCCCTTTTGCTTGTTTGAGTCTCATGGCATGTAGTTTTCAAAAATAACAATAGTTGTACATGTTATAAATTTTTAGGTCTAAAACTTTTGGAATGTTTGTGGTTGAAAATGAATGTAATGTTATTAATGGATGGTAAGATTTGACGTTGTGGGTTTTCTAGGAGATTTCAACATTTCTATTTTGTTCAACAGAATGTTTGATTCTTCTATGTATTGTATTGGTCTAATGTTTTGGATTATAATTTTTTGCCATTTTTTATTCATGTAGTAGTCGTCTTGTACAGATAGTCGGAATACATGTGGGAGCCACATTGATTTAGTCACAATTTGTTGGTATGATTTGCCTCCATCATCCTAGAAGTAGGCATGAAATATGTTACTTACAACTAAATTAGACAATTATAGCAGAGTGTAATCTTGAAATCTCAAAGGACAGAGTTAGACAAAACAAAGGAAGATAATTTAATGCGAACGGATAACCTGTGTGGGCCCATAACTTGCGAACAAATTTCAAGAGACAATGAATGTTAGTCCTGTGCTCCAAATCACATGCCCATTCCTAAGATACAAGAAGGAAAAAAGTTCTAGAGACAAAGGTAAAAACAAGCATCAAGATGGCACCTCAGTAGATAGGCCCACGCCCAAGCAGCTAAAGAGGAAAAGGTGAAAGTTGCCATGGCATAATGGGGTTCCACAAAGATCATAATTCTAAGGGCATTTTGCAGGAAATAACCTCGTGTTTTTGTACCTACCACCAGAAAAAAAAATATCTTCAATTTTTTTATATAACCAAGCTACACAGCTAATAGGACAAAAAGTATGATAGTTACCTGTTTTCGCATTCAAAAGTGAGAGTTTCAGATGTTTTCACTGACAACTCGAGGCCCTCTAGGCTTTGATATCAGCCCCTACCGGGGAGCGAGGGGACTGCCCGACTGCCGTTAAAGAAGAGCCTTCGCGTGCATTTTTGGAATGCCATCTGTCATCCACCGGGCGATACGACATTAGTGTGGTTCTTCCACGGCGTGGCGCACGACCCTTATTTCGCTGCCTCCAGAAGTTACGTCCCGCGTATCAGTAGAGATCTCTGGAGTAGGCAGTCGCCTGCAGATATGGAAGTTTTTCTATTATTGGCCCAAGCCCATTGCACTATATGTACCAAATGTTTTAGGTTTGAGTTTTTTACACAAGATAGAGAAAGTTCTTGTTTCCAGTCTTTACTTTCAGCAAGACATCTTTTGTATCATATCTTGTGATGAAAGATTCATATCTTGGCATTCGTTTCCTTTAAGATTTGATTATAATAGCCAGAAAAGCCATCATAAAGGAGTACATTTTATGGCCAATGACCTCTTCAAGAACTTGATCTAAGAAGGATAGCGAAAAAGGTCACGCGCAGTGGCCAAATTCAATTTTTGGTAGGTCACGCAGACGCAAATATTACCATTGTGTTTAAGAGCAATCACAATTGGCCTCACCCATTCTGAATGTTTGACCTCGTAAATGAGCCCTGCTGCGAGAAGTTTGTCAATATCAGCTTTCATGCGATCACGATAATTGGGATGGAGTCTATACTGTCGTTGCTAGATCGGGCGTGCATCTGGTTTGGTGGGAATGGTAAGTTCCCCCAACTCTTTCTTGATGCTCCGTAGATCCTTATAGCTCCATGCAAAAATGTGTTTGAATTTCTTGAAGAGTACAAGAGATCGACTCCTGTAGGGTTTGGAGAGTCTTGCCCCAATCGAATAGGCTAACCAGTTCCAAGATCAATAACTTTCACATCCGGAGTTTGAGTATGTGGAATAACGTCAGCGTCAGTGACCGTGTGTGCATGCAAGTGCAAGAGAACTGGAGGTTCTGCGTTAGCAGTTTGGAAAAACAAATTAAAGGCTGTCAATCCTTGTCGACTAAGGGCTGCTTGAGCGTGGCCGCAGTGACTTCAGCAGAAAGTTGGTGGATAGCTTCCTCGTCAACGTGGTGGATAAGTTGGACTTGATTGCAGGGGGCCAAGTAAGGATCAAGGAGTGCAGCAACAGCTCAGGCTAAAAAGACAGGTAAACTTGCCGGAAGGCTTGAACATGAAAAGTAGGTTAAACATCCTCAGAGTCACTATCCGACCGAGAGGGTTCAGCATTTTCGGTCGAGATTGTGATGCCCCCTACTTCATATACGGTGCCCCACCATATTACTCCGTCGAAAATCCCCCATACAATGGACTCGCCATCGAATGGGCCCTCTGTGGGATGGCTATAGGACCTCGAGCTAAGGAATGAAGGTGTCATTCGGCCCTTCCTCAATGGGCTCCTACATCAGCGAAAGCATAAACATACAATAAGCCACATCATATAACATAATAATATAACTACCGCGAAGGGTAGTGACAGGGATAGGTTCAGTATTTCTGGCGTTTTATATGCCAAACGTATAAAACATATAATACGGCACTGTTTTGGGCAAAAATACGTCAAAAATACGTCAAAAATAATTCCGGCGTCGGAATATTTTCGCGCACCCGAAAACCACAGTTTCGCGTGCCCGAAACATTTTTTGCGCACGCGAAATTCGGCTTTCACGCACGCGAAACCCTTTAACTTTGGGCACTCGAAAAAGGGCCTTCGCGTGCCCGAAACGTTGTTCGCGTGCGCGAATTTCCACTTTCGGGTGCTCGAAAATTTTGAATTACGGGTGCGCGAAGGGACGTTTTCGAGCGCCCGAAATCATTTTCGCGTGCGCGAAATTTTGTTTTCGGGCACGCGAATTTTTTTTTTTTTTTTTTTGTTTTAGCGTATATTGTGGCACGAAACTAGTTTCGCGCCACAATTCCTTCTGTTTTGCGCCACAATCTTATTCTATATAAGAAAAACTCGTGTGACCCTGGAGTTCGTCTCGAACGCTTGACTACCGAGTTGAGTGAATTCGCTCCTTGGGTGAACGGTCTGCCTTTGAGGTCACG